>JAJHUR010101958.1:0-21488 GCA_027495735.1 Lutjanus campechanus | reverse complement strand
AAGAGACAGGTGTGTGTGTGTGTGTGTGTGTGTGTGTGTGTGTGTGTGCGTGTGTGTGTGGCCATATTTTACAGGGCAGAGCCCACAGGATCCACGGTAGAGAAGATTTTAAGACAGCCATGATCCCTTCCCTTTCTCTCCCTCCTTTCCTCTCTGAGTCTCTTGTTCCCTGTTGTATTATCGGGGCTATAAAAAGTGCAGAACCTGTGAAGAGTGCTGCTGTCAGCTGTGTGACCATCTCAAGCTTCATAGCTTTTCCCCTGAGCCGGGTTCACCATCAGGTCCCCACTGTAGGCCTTTTAATGTGCATCCTTCCCTTCTTCTGTTGGGATTGTTTATGAGGACTTCAAACCAAATGCAGAGATGTAAGATGGTTGATGCTGCACACAGAAAAATAAAGGGGCTAACTGAAACCACAAATGGTTCATCCATGCCAGAGAAGGAGCATTTTTAGTTCCACAAAGAACCTTATACCTTGAGGTTCTTTAAATTGAAAAAAACAAACAAACAAAAAAAACAGTGCTCCCTAGAACTTCAGCAAAAATAGGTTATTTGAGGAACCATTTTATGAAAGTTATTTGTGGACCTTAACTGGTTCAGTGAATAATGGTTCCTCAGAAAATATTCAAAATAAATGGTTCTTTGAACATTTTAAATGCAGTTATTATGGGAAGGTTGACTGACAAGTACATGTTATTTAACACTAATTGAGATTCCTTTTAAAAGGTTTAAGTCAACTTTATTGTGACATAAACAGTCATAGAGTACAATTATACAGTCAGATTCAGTCTTGATCCTACACTCTGAGAAATAAAGGGGCTAACTAAAACCATTAAGGGTTCTAGAGACAGGTTTCACCCACAACCCCTATGAGGGGTTCTATAGAAAACCCTTTTATATTCCTAAGGTTTTATCTAGAACCCACCCAGGGGTTTTGCTAAGAACCCTTTTATATTATGGTACCAAAAAAAAAAAACCTTTAGAAACTCTTGACAAAAGTTCTTCAAGGACTTCAACAGAACTCATTGGGCCCTATCTTACACTCAGTGCAAAGCTGTTGTGCTGGTGGCGCAGGTGGATTTGCTATCTTACACTGGCACCGTTGCCATTTTTGCCAGATAGCAAATGCAAGATAGCAAACTGAACTTGTGCCTGGTCTGTGCGGCCATGGGCGGGAGGTCTAAAAATGAAGGCAAAATGAAGGCCTGGCCAGGAGCGTTGTCAGGAGCTGTTATCTTGTGCTCGGATGATTTCAAGGTGCTTAAGTGTAAAAAATAGCCAGTTACATATCTGCATGACACTTACGGTTCATGTATTGTTTTACTTTTTGCAGAACTAAAATAAAGTATTTACACATGAAGCTGCTTTGGAGACGTCCTGCCGTCACCATATGTTGCGTGCTCTCGTGCTTTAACTTCTCAAACCAGGAGATCTGTCCTATTGTTTTAAAAATCTTTTGCCTTTATTTCCTCCCATCCGCCATCATGCTGCCACCGCTTGTGCTCCTGGCACATGCTGCTTTTGGTGATGAGAGCCAACTTTCTGATTGGTTTATTGCATGCTCGCCCTAAACTTGCCTGTGAATTAATCAAGGTACTTGGGTGCAGCTGATAAGTGTGTCCGGCTGCAGGCGCTAGAGGTGGGACAGGGCGGGATACCCCTGTGCCCCTGGTGCAAGACGGCAAAGGTGGATTTGGACACACCTTGAATAAATTAAATCCATTGCGCCTTGCGCTTTCCACTTGCGCTTTAGATCAGCGTAAGATAGGGCCCTTTCTTCCAAAAACAGCTCTTTGGATCAAAAGGGTTCTCAGTAGAAGACTTGATGGACCACTTTCTTCACATAAGGGTTCTTCAGAAGGAAATGGTTCTGGGTAGAACCTCAGCCCTTCAGGAAGAACCCTTATTTATAAGAGTGTAGTACTAGGAGCTGTGCAGCCAGGTTTCTGCAGGGTTCCAAGTTAAAAGATTTTAAGACCTTTTTTTTTGACGATTGATGTTTGGACTTTTTAGCCTTTATTTGATTGGACAGCTGTAGACAGACAAGAAATGGGAGAGACAGAGAGCGGAAGACAAGCAGCAAAGGGTTGCAGGCTGGAATCGAAGCCATGGCTGCTACTGAGGACTACTTAGCCCTTGTATATGGACTTTCCATTTAAATGACACATACCTGCCACTGAAAAAGTCCAATAAAATAAAGAACCTGTAGTACTTTTAAGAACCACTTAAAGTACACAAAGGAGCATTCCCTAAATAAAGAAGGTCTTCATTTGGTGATGGCTTTTTGTAGAGCCAGAGACCCTTTTGAAGAACCATTTAAGAACTATTACTTTTCTGAGAGTGGTTGGTCATGATGCAGAGAGTATTTATGATCTATGTCTGTATACTGTTATGTGTTATATGGCAGCCTCATCAGAAGCTACATGAATAACCAGCGCTCGAGTGCTGTGTCAAGTTTGGAGAGAGGGAAAGCAATCTGTGAGATTGGCCATTTGAGCAAGACTTTGTGAAAGCAGTAGGCTAATTATTTCCGTTGCTATGTGTTGATGGCAGACCCTCACAAGTGCTGGAGCCAAACTGGGAGCTCTTAGATTCTCTTCCAGTAGGATCTAATTTAAAAGGAGACGTGTGAAAAACCCTATGGAACCATTGGAACAAGACTCTCATCATATGTGCCACCACGCAGCAGGAAGTGGCTAAAATAACCAGAAGTTGAGATCTTTTGGATAAGATGACCAGATTTCTGAAATGAAAACTGGGGAAATTTTCAGCTCTGCAGTCAATATATCATGAAAATATTCAATATTATTATCTATGAACTACAAAGGGGGGCATCAGTTAATGTATTTTGACCATGGTTGTACTGTAATAAACTATGGTGCAGGCTGACTGATAAAATAGGGTACTAAGTAACTCTGTAAAACGTCAGAAAATGGTCGGAAACAGTCAGAAAATGAAACACTCATTTGGTAAAACAAGTATAATGGCTCAATACAGTGTGTTTAATGGAGCAATATGTAACAATGTCACATGTAAAAATGATTGCTGCAGTCCAAATAGCCAGTTGGAACCACTGACAGTATATTAAATAGGTTTAAATCCTATTTAATGTATGGCTGTAGGAACACTGCAGGAGTGCAGGACACCCGCAACATTGTAAATTGACAAGAACAAGCAACAACGTATCCTCAACTGTAAGCCGATCAGCTTAATAAGTGTCAATTTCATGATAACATAAAGTCAAAACCAATATCCTGAAAACAAAACCCCACTGCTACAAAAAATACACTCTGGTGTGGCTACCTGTCTCACTGCCTGCCAGACTCTGTTCACAAATTGCTCAGTTCAACTGTTATAAGCATCTACTCCTTCAACAGGATGATTTCTTAAGACTCAAACAGACACTTACTCATTCAGTGAACATTCAGCATTAATCTGGACTCTAATTAACATGAAATGGGCAAACAAAACAGTTATTCCAGCACGGAATAGAAATTCCAAAGGACACCATGAATGTAGCTTTCATGTAAGAGAAGCCAGTATTTCAACTGATTTATAAGAGTAAACATATTACAAATTTCTCCTTTATTTATCTGTTCATATGACAGGACAAAGAAGACAGACGAGCTAAAATACTTTGGGTTAACAGATTCCCATTGGTTGTTTGATTTATGTATTTTATCTCAAATGCATTGTTTAGAATAAGCTTCCAGCTGAGTTTTCCACAGCAGTTTTCTCTAAAACTGGCATGAGTGAGAAGTTAGAGGAAGAAAATTGATAAGAAGCTGCTATAGTAGCCACTCTGTTTGTGAAAACAAGCACAACGTGACTGAGATGTTAACCAGCAGGCTCTGCTTTCCGGTCTGTCTTGAAAAAACTGTAAGTATAAAATTATAAAACTGGGATGTCTGGTCACTCTGCTTTTGAACACATTCAGTATTTGCAGTCAAAAAGGTGTATATTAGTCTTATTGCCCTTGTGAACTCTTGACACCCGGGCTGAATACTTTCAGTGTCACTTTCTATCTTTAACAATTCATCCTGAATCCATTCACCCTCTGCAGGAAAGTGACACTGTAACATTTCAAATAAGCTGGCGAGAAAGCTATTTTAGGATAGTGGAATAACATTTCAGCACTGCTCTCCTTTCAATTGGTCTGTAAACATACCACAAAATGAACCCGAAGAAGTTGCAGTGTGTTAAATTTTGCAACCTTGCACTTTCAGCCCCAAACAACCGTGGCGAATAATAAGTGAATATAGAGAGCTGCGCCAAAATCATTCAGCATTATGAAACGGCACAGTGTTAGGAACGTAATGTTTTTGTAGTGGCTGTTAGAAGCTTACATGAAGAGGAAAATATTTTTGTACCATGTTCAACCATAATTGGTGCATCCAGCTCTCCCTGCTCTGAGCACTTACTGTTACATTTCAATTTATTACTTTGAGTACTGTGTGCTGAGAAGATTTCCTGTGCTCATTCACTACACACCATAAATTACAATAAATGAGGTTAATGTTTGTCTCAGGAAGTGGACACAGCCTCAAAGCTGCAGCAAATTTATAGTTTAGAGCACTATTTTCAAATTTAATTGTTGCATATCACCTCTCATGATTGCCACTTCATTTTTATAGCACCTTCCATATATACAATGCAGCGCAAGGTTCTTCACACCAAATTGTGTGAAAAACATTTAAATGAATAAACACATTAAAAGGTATCTTAACTGGTGGTGCATTTAACGCTGGGGTGTTCGATGACCAAAGGCAGCGGCTAAGAGTATAGAGGGAGAGACAGTTGGCGTGGGCACTAAATGATTTAGAGCCTTGTAAGCCAGTAATAAATTTAAACGGGATGACGGGATGCCAATGCAAAGATGCTCAAATAGGTAGGGTGATTTTGTTAAAATGCTGGCAACTGAATTTTGTAAACCAAAGCCTATTCATTGATTCTATGTGGGGTAATCTGGTTAAAAGACAATTGCTCCAAGTGACCAAAAAAAAATCATTTAAAATTAATTTCTTTGCATTGGGAAGAGTAAGATTTGGTATAACTTTTGTGATTTGCATTTTTTCAAAAGGGAAATAACATACTAATATAGTTGCTTGTGCATACCAAGTTTTAAATGATTGTGATGATGCCCATGTTTTTTGTACTCTGAGTTTTGCCACATATTTCAGTCTTCTTTGAATGTTGTGTCTTTTAGAAGCAACACCAACAACTATAATTTCAGTTTTGTCATATTTTAATCATATTTTAATTTCAAATAGTTGTGGCACATGCAAACTTGTTGATGTTGGGTTCGTTGGGCGCTAACATATGTTCAGCTGAGTGTCATCTGCATAACTTGAAATATGTTGTATTAGCAAGTGGAAGCATGAGAAAATGAGTGGACCAAGGGAGTAACCATGTGGAACACCATATGAAATCTAATAGTTATTTGAAACACGTTATATTTACAAAAATCCTTAGCCTGGCATCATCAGACTAATTTGCAAATGTGATATAACTGCAAGAGCAAATGCAAACAGGAGCTCAGCAGATTTGTCTGCTTCCCATGCTAAAAAACTCCAAAAACCTGTTAAATAGCTTTAGATAAATTGCTTTTTGACCTGACTGAAAGTCATAAGTAAAGCATCATTCTCTTTTGTCTGCACCTGAAACCTCAGTACTCAATACCCTTAAGATATCGATTGAAATAACCCAGAACCAAATAGTTTAGAAATTTCTCTTGTTAAATGATATCTGCAACCAAACCTTTTTGTACCCAGATTTAAAAAAAAAAAAAAAAGACTATTTACATGATATTGCTCACAGCCAATCACGGCAAGCATTCTTCATAATGAAGAACCTTTAAAAAAAGCTATTGAATTAAGTATTATACTGGTATGGGTATCACTTTAAGGGTACTGGTATCGTGATGTTTTAAATAACACTCAGCCCTAGCCAGGAGCAGCCTTAACAAGCTGCGTTAGCATGACTCTTATCCCCACTGTCCTCCACTCCTCCTGAGGTGGTCCGCGGCGGTGCAGCCCACTGATCTGGATGGGTGGACGAAATATGCCTTGATCATCTCAAGATCTGCTGCTCTTTAATCCAAACACCACGCTTCCTTTTCTAAAGCCTACAAGTGTGTGTCATAGGTAATACATGTCTCAGCAATACAGCAGAAAAAAAATGACAGTGATGCTGCCACTGTTGCCTACAACCTGACAGTGTACATATGAGCCAGCCATCAGCAGCCTATAGGCCTCTGAGCAGTCATGCCTGAGCCCCACAAGCTGCAGCAGATGAGAAGAATGCAAACTGTTGCTAGGCCGATGTCAGTTCTGTATCAGGAGGAGAAACTTCACTCCCTGGAGAGTTCTGGCCTGCATCTGTAATACAAGACATTAATAATTTACACATCTTCTTGTCTTTTTTTTTTACAGAGAGAAGAAAAATCAAACTTTTTTTTCTCCCTAGCCTATGTTGACAGCAGAAAGGAGATGTGCTCTGTCAAGCTGATATTGGTCCAGTACCTGAGCTTGAAATATAGTGATGTTAAAAGGTATTGATTTTACAGCATCATGCCTGACTTATTTCACCCAGGAGGTAGAGCACGAGGTCAAGACATAATGCTTTTTTTTTTTTTTTTATTCTGGAGAGACTTTGCATAGATTTGAAAAAGGTGAGGGGAGAAACTAGTGTAAAAATTGTGAAAGGCTTGTCTATCTCCAAATAATTCCGAGGAAACTTCATCCACCTCTGCCAGAATAGAAAAATGTAAACACCAGCAAATTCAGTCTGCTGTAAAGTAAATCATCTCTTCCTTGTGGTCATCAATTTATTTTACAAGTGCCTCTAAATGTACATCATATTTTGGGAAAATGTGCCAAGCTTCTTCAGCAGTTTTTGACTCATCTCCTCTCTCTCTCAATACAGATCAAAATAATTAAAAGAAGATTGAATTGCTCCCTACTTCTCAACACTTAGGCACTTGTTGTGGGACTCACAGCTATGTCCTGATCGAAAATGGAGCAGCGGATTAATGATTTCCTGCCCCCATTAATCTTTATCAAGCTGTGGCAGGCTTCTCAGTTGTCCCTGGATAGTAGTAAATTGTAAACAGGAGAGCAAAGAGGAGAGTCGTTCAGGTCCATTCACACCTCTGTGCTAGGGTGCAGAGTATATTAAATCACTGAAGTGTGAGCTGTGCATTTAAGTGGTCAGAGGTCCTCCTGGAATACAGAAATGACTGACAAATCCGTACTGGATGCATTACTTTGACCATTTGCTTGCACCAACAACAGAAAATAATCCACTCTTAGTCATGCATATATCAGTGCAAAGCAGTCAGAACATGCTAGTGAAGGGAAACAATCATTTGAAATGAGACAATGAGGTTGACATGCCCACTGCTGATTTCATTTAGGAAGGTTTAGGAACTGTCAGTCTGCAGTTTGTTGTGGTGGGTTTTAGTCCAGACTGAAGTACTTTATCCAACAGAAATCCATGTGTCCCAGAGGATGAGGCATAATGACTTTGATGATCCCCTTACTTTACATCTTGAGGTTTTGAGCCTGTTATAAGTATCTCAACATCTGTTGGCGGCATTGCAATGAAATTTGGTAAAGACCTTCATGTTCTCTTCAGACTAAACTTTTATAACTTTGGTGATTTCCTGATTTTTCATCTAGTTCAATCGCCAGGACAGAATTTAAAAATAAAATAAGGACATTACTATCATTCTCAGCTTTAGTGTTAACTGACAAATATTTGCCTGCTTACCAGGTAAACTAATACAGTGAGCATGGTAAACATTACCAGATAAAAATCGAATCAAACACAGTACAACATGTATTGAGATTCTTTTAGGTGCCAAGCTCCAAAACAAGTCTAAAAACTTGATGAATTAATCTAACAACAATATATATATATATAAAAATCTAGAATCTAAACATCAGCATGTCAACATTATCACTATAAGCATTTAAGCATGTTGACATTAGCACTTAGCTAAAAACACGGCTGTGCAGCCTCTCTAGCATGGCTGTAAACTCTTTAGTCTTGTTTGCATGTAGACCAGAACTAATAGAACAAATTAAAGGTCCAGTGTGAATGATTTAGGCAGCTCCATCGGTAGAATGAGGCAGAAATGGAATATAATATTCACGTGTATGTTTTCATTTGTGTATATTCACCTGAAAATAACACTACTTGTGTTTTTGTTACCTTAGAACACAAGTCCTCTTCCATGGAGGCCGCCATGTTTCATCGCCATGTTTCTACAGTAGCCTGGAACAGACAAATCAAACACTGGCTGTAGATATGACCTTCCATATTTTTCATTCCCCAACACACTTGGAAGGGGATGGTGAGGTGAGGTGTTGGATGCCACTGAATCCTTCACACTGGTCCTGAAACATAAATCAAACATCAGGTGCGGGTATCTTCCCTGGTGATGCTCTGCAGGCCTGCAGTACAGCCACCATCACTTCTGCTTTGTGGGTTCTTTACTGTCAGTCAGGTCTTTGAGGTGAGGTCTGGTTACCTAGCAATCCAAAAACACTGGCCCTTTGGCCATAAAAACATTACAATAATTTATTGCCCAAACAGTAATTTGAATGGACATAATTCTAGTAATTGAGGATTCACATTATGATCGTGTCTCCTGTGGGATGCCTTCACCTGAAATGAGATGCTGTGTTTGCTCACTTGGATAAAACTGCATAAGAAGATGATCGAACAACATGGAGGAAAACTCCAGCTGTGCACGAGGGCTGGCAGCTATTTACATATCTTGTAGTCTTTTATTCAGCTAATTTATTATTGATGAAACATGGTGCAAATACTAGGTTAATGGATGCTCTGTGCTAATAATTCAGTGAAGACAAAACTAGTGGATTTACAAGAGAAAAAGAAGATAAATAAGTCATTCAGTGATGATCCATAAATTACTGTAAATATTACCTGCAACATTTAATGCATTGACACATGATTTGTCTCGCAGATCTGACATGCTTTCCTGGGCACAACAGCTCATGGATGGAGATTACTGTAAGGTGATTTTTCTGAGCCCGTCTGATCACCAAGTTCTTGTAAATGGCACGATGGGGTGTGTACTCTCTTGCTGTGTCTCAATTCACATACTTCTGTACTTACACTTTATGTTTTGAGTGCATAAGTGCATTCACATTGACATTTCCGACTAAATGAAGCACACTGCAAGTACCCGGATGTTGTCGGCTAAAATCAGATGGCAGCAGGAGGGAGGGTTGGACCGACGTCAATGGAGATTATGCTGTATTTTAAACCTCTTGAGAAACAGACGGCCAACAAAATCAAAAAAGATTAAAATGGTGTTCATGATGAATAAAGTGAAATTGAAGACAAATGAATAAACAAGTCCGTAGATGTTTTGACGGGAAGACCTCTCATATCCTCTATTTTAGTTCTGTGGACCACAGTTCCAAACCAAGCTAGTAACGAAGATGTAAGAGGATGAAAAACTTGTCTTCTCGCCACCCAAACCACTGTCTACAGAAATGTTCAGCAAGTAGTAAAAGCAAAGCATGACACATGAGTCCACATGAGGTTTAGTGAAATTACATAATACCTGAATAATTTATTTACCCCAAACAAAACATTTATTGAATGTGATCTTGATTAGAGACTCGTCCTCTACATTAGGGGCTTCATGTAATATTCAGCAGGCATTACAGCTGTCCTTCAAAGAAAACATTACCTCTAGGAATATTTAAACGTGAAGGGTTGTGATTTGTGCGTTTATACACAGATACAAGATCTCATCGTCCCCATCTCAACCCTGTAGAGCCCTTTTGGGAGTAGGAATTGAGATCATCACGTTTGAATGGGCTGAAAATCCCTGCGGTTGGTTTCTAGCCCCTTGGTGAATCCAGGTTTTAAATAATTCAGGCTTTTCTGAAGGCAAAGTAGCTTGTGAGTACAACCAAGGTGAACCTAATAAAGTGGAGTTCAGTGCAGCGCATTAACACTGAACTATAGTCAAAGGTGGATAAAGAGTTGTAGCATAATGTTTTTGTCCTAGGCTGCAGAGGTGGGAAAAGTCCACACATCCTATATTTAAGTAGAAGTACTGATACTGAACAAAACAAGTGAGTCCAGGCTGTGAAATGTACTCAAAGTATAAAAGTAAAAAGTCGCCCTCGGAAGGACATTTTTACCTGCTGTTTCTGTGCAAAGCTAACTGAACCTCATGTTTTCTGTCTTTTATGTTGTTTTTCCTCTTGTTGAATCTTATTCATCATGTCAATAAGTCGTCTTTACTCTTGTTATGTTTTATTGTCTTGCCACTTTTATGCCCTTTTTTTGTCTTGTTACTTCTTTTTCATCTTATGTTGACTCTTGTCTCGTTACATCTTTTTCGTCGTGTTGTTAAATGTTTATCGTTTTGTTTTGACATACGCCCTTTTTGGTCTTGTTATGTCTTTCTCATCTTGTTACATCGTTTTTAGTTTTGCTGCATGTTTTTCAAAGTTGTTACGTCTTTTACCTAGTTTTTGTCATTGATATGTCTTTTACGTTGTTATTCATCTTGTTGTGTCTTTTTATGTTGTTTTTCTTTTTTCTTGTCTTTTTCATCTTGTTACGTTTTTTCTCTTGTTGCGTCGTGTTACAGCTGTTGTGCTTGATATGCACTGATGGATATGTGAAAAAAATCATCTTTTCAATGTGTCTTGACTCTTGTCTCACCCATTTAAGTTGAAGTCTTAGGTAGTTGAAGTCTTAGTCTGTAGGTTTGAATTTGGGAAGGCGGTGCACAATGACAAAATAAAGTGGAGTGGAGTGTAAAGTACAGACATTTTAAAATGTTGGGAGTAAAAGTAAAAAGTTGTCAGAAAAAATAAATACTGAAGTAAAGCACAGATACCTGGAAAATGTACTGAAGTGCAGTAACAGTGTATTTGTGCTTAGTTACTTCTCACCTCTGTTAGGTTGGAATAAGTAGTCCTTCAGAAGGTTATCATCGCCATCATTTCGGTGGTGTGGGGGCTCAGTGGGTAATCCTACCAGACCAAAGCTGATGTGAGCCTCAGCAGTTCCAGTGTATGCAGTGTGTGAAAGCTGAAGGGGTGGACCGCGAGGGAACGCTGAAAAAACAACATCTACAGTAAAATCTTCCCTGAGCAAATAAATATTGAGAAAAGTTTTCACATAATACATCACAGGCCTTTGCAACATATTGAATTAATGATACCTTGCCCAGAGCAGAGGACGTTTAGAGAGTTCTGTTTTCAACAATACTTGGACCACCTCGATTTTGGTTTCAGGCAAGCTTATCTTTTCATCTCATTTGGCTGTCATTACATTACATTTATTAAGCTGACGCTTTAAGCAACTTACAATAAGAGCATTCAACCATGTCTTATCTACATACATGTGTTGTCCTGGAGGCAGCACAGTAAAAGGAGGTATCTTACTTATTATTATCCAGAAACAGAGTGGCAAATGAAGCCAAGGTTATCAATGATAAACAACTTATCATTCTAGGCAAAAAGTACAAAAACAAGCCCCCATGGTAATGAAATCTTACACAAAATGTATACCTCTAATTCACCACATTCTCTGCCTGCAAGTGTTTACCTCATTACATCCATCTCCAGAGTCAAGGAAAGTTCAACCTTTCCCCACATGCTAAAACACATCCTTTTCATTAGTAGTCAGGCTGTACTGAATCATTGTGCCCTTTGGTTCCGCCTGTACATATACGCTGGGTTGCACGAAGAAGAATTCATTTTAAAACCTGATTAAATCATGGTTTAATTTTAGATTATGTTACACCAAACCTTTAAAATAGTTTAAAATTAAGATTTCTTTCATTTGACCTCAGTTTAGTTTTTACTCCACACCTAGATTACATTTATTTATGTTGCACCAAAACTTAAAGGTACAATCTGCAACATTTTCCGAAAAACAGTCTATAGACTGCCCTTTGCCTGTATTTCCTCATTTTTTCTCACTGTTTTGCTGTGTTCGCTGAACACCGACACAAAATCTGGTGTTTGATCTGATGCGTTTATGAACAGCTTGGACAAATTCTACCAACTCTGTCTTTAAAATGTAATCCAGTACTAAACCTACACTGGAGGAGGTTTAACTTTTATCATGACTGTTTTTAGACTGATTAAACAAAATGGAAAGAAAGTTAAAGGCAAAAACTAAACTTTTATGAAGTTTTATGGAGCGTCTCTTCTTTCTTTCACTCAGTTGATCTGTTAAAACATGCAGTCTGCCAGTTGGTGCCAAGCTGTCTCTTTTTTTTCTTACTGTGCTGTTGTCCTGTCGTCTGTTTTTTAATCTTCTGTGATGTGGCCATATTAATCCATTAATTTGGCCAACAAGTTTCTCTCAAAGAATTACCCTCTGCCAATCCTTATGAGTAAGCTAACTAGCTTGTTAGCTAGCCAGCAAACAAGTAATGTTCTGTTAGCTTTTTAGATAGCTAGAAAACTATGTAGCCAAACCTTTTTACAACTTTTTAGCAAGCTAGCAAACATTATGGCATTTTGTTAAAATATGTTTTGTTTTAACTGGTTATGCAACAATCTCACTTTAATTCTGATGCCTTTATATAGCCTACTTTTAACAAATAGATGATTGGCTGTTTCCATATAGTTGTTCTTTATGACTGCCACTGGGTCTGATTCTTCAGGAAAGCAGATGAAACTAATTAGGCTACGTGCTTACATTTTCCCAGGCAAAGTTACTTTAGCCAGTTAAAATGAAGCAGAAGGAGATTTTTATTTAGGTACGTGTATTTTTGACATCATATTTTGTGGTTAGAAATACTACCACTTATGTCCACATGGTGCTTCCAATGTCAGCAAAATATTAAAGTTCCTTGTAGCAGCTTTAACATTTCAGCTTGTTAGCAAACAATGTAACTTTTGTAAGCTTTTTAGACAGCTAGAATACTTTGTAGCCTAATGTTTTGTTAACTTTTAGCTAGCTAGCAAACAATGTAATGCTTTGTTAAGTAATACAGAGCACTCAAAAGTAATATTATTTTTTATTTATTTATTTATTTCAATTTGTATAAATGGGCATCTCCACTCTGGGTAAATAATGTACTTCCAGTTTACAGCAATTACTTTATTTTTTTGATTATTCAATTTTAAATCTTGATGTACTCATTTAATTTAGCTACAGTCTGATTGGAACTCATCTCAGATTAAATTAATTTTTGTCATAATGTGATACAATGCTATATTCAAAATACACATCCATCAGTATTCTTCTCATGAAAGCTTTATTTCCGTATGACTGGTAGCAGCAAATCAAGTACAACAACAAGTATAAGAGCTGAGTATCAGGCTGAACAGATATATTCCCCGTGTTGAACATTTAGTCATTCACCATCTTACCATTTTTTCCCCTAACCTAAACAGCTAAGAGGTGCTTTGTTTGGCCATCAATACAGGAATGAGTCACCAAGAATAGCCTCCAGTGGGACAATAGTCTGGTACCAGCAGCTGAAGGCAGAGCTCAATTATGGCAGGCTTTGTGTGAGTCCTATTCCTTGAGTCCTGCATTGTATTTCTTCAGTACATAGCAAAATTAATGATAAGCCCATCTTTTTGGACATCCGTGTCACTAATTTGTGCCTAGGGGTGTACAGGGTGATAACACTAGAACACAATAGGAGGCGAGGGAGCACATATTTGGCTCATCTGTGTAATTGTCACACTTGGTAATGGAAGTTCTCAGCTATTGTGCCTCTTTACTTACTTTGATGGAATTTTCTTTTCACTTCTTTATGCCCTGCATCCTTTATCTTATAGGGAAACTGATGATGTGATAGAGAGCCCAATTTTCTCCAGTAATCATATTATCATAGCAGTTAATCAGTGGCAGCGGGGTGCATGTGTAAAGCTATTAAGCTGGTTTAGGTTTATTGGATAGGATTCAGCCTCTTGGTAATGGCTTATTTAAGATGATGGGATGGAGCTCAGAAATCGGGATATGTTTTTGCTCATCATGAATGCGCCCAAAATATGCCAGACAAAATTATCTCAAAACACAGTACATCAAAATGTAGACAGTGGAATTGATTGCCTTGATTGTTGTGATCTTCAGCAGTGAAGAGTAACTATATTAACTCAAATACCATACGTGAAGCAGCTAGAATCGATATAATAACAATGTACTATGAAATGACAATGTGAAAACAGTGTGACGATGTAAAAAGGATCGCTCATAGTGACACTGAATCTGTAGCTCCCCTCAGTGTTACAGAGCTTTAAAGCGAGTTTTATTTAGCTGTTTAACAAAGTGCTTCGCTAAAAGAAAAAAGGAAAAATATATATATATAATTACAGACTTAGGAAGAATGAAAACAGCATAAAATACAAGTAAAAGTAAAAATAGAAGCAAATAGAAAATATGAACTGCTTTTAAAGGTGTACAAGTTGTAAACACACTCTGACACATTATAACTTTTTAAGCTGATACATCAAACTTGTTAGAAAACAATTACCAACAGTGCAACATTGACATTAATCAGAATTGTGTTTGTGTCCACCTCCTGAGTGTAAGTACATAATTTAGTCCCCTTTTAGCTCTGTTTTGATCTCTACCAACTCCTGAGGGACTTGTTTGCAGCTAATTGGTAAGCAGGCTGTCTGCCGTAGTTGTAGGTGGTGTGGTACAGTGGGCTTTTAGGGTTTTTCACTGAAATCAGCTGCCTGCAGCACAAGAGCAGTGAAAGGGAACTAAAACAGTGTCACGACTCCAGCCAACTCCTAGTTTACTTCTTCATCTGTCATGTCCTCATGCCGTATCACTGCTTTCCTGTCATTTCACATCCTGCCACTCCCACTCGCCCTGCAATCACCTCATTCCTCCTACCTGATTTCCCCTTTGTCACCACCCCTCTCATATTCATACAGATACTCATGGTGCCTTTAGCGGCTGAAAGAGACACACCGGGCTTTCAAGTCCCTTCAATATAATCCCATCAGCTGCTGTATAAGATGAACCAGGCTTCTGGCATAGTTTAAAGAGGGAAGTCGGGTGGATGGATGGCTCCAACAAATACAGGACTTTGATCAAAGTTTTAAGCTACATAATGTTGCATCACATGACTTATGTCATGGCGGTGACAAAACATCAGTGTGTGAAGAAGTGGGTTGAGAGTGGGTTGCATTCCCTCATTAGTCCCTCAGTACTTATACCCATAGAAATATACATAGATGCTGCATCGGCCTTTGGATTGTATGTCAACATCGCCGCAATTTTGGTCCGGTCAAGACTAGCCTGTGAGCACATACAACATACAAATAAATGGGGGATTTCACTTTTTTTTTTTATATTCAAGGGCTCATGATTTACATAAAAAGTTTTTCCTACTCCATATATATATATATCATAGTTCCTTGAATATGACGTGAGGCATTGAAATTTGGTTGAGAATTGTGAACATTATAGTGCTTTTTATCCATAAAAGGCAGCTCCCACATTCACATGTATTTGTTCATAAGCCAGTCTTGACTGTATTGCAGCAATGGGTCAAGATGGTCAATGTAACGTCTATGTATTATATCTCTATGCTTATACCAGTCCAGTTTTATTTATTCTTTGCCAGACTCTCTGGTGTGCATTGTCCATCTTTCCAGTGCTTTTATTCCTGTTTTGCCTGTTTGGACCTTTTTGCCCGATTCTTCCCCTGCCTGCTTCTGGTTGGATTTGTTTGCCTGTTTGTTTGATCTTCTGCTTTTCACCCTTGTCTGCCTTGAACTCAATGCCAAACTTAGTTGTTACATTGCTTCCATGTTGTACTTCTGGGTTTAAGTCTGTCATTCATCCAGAGACAGAGCATGTGGCCATGAAAGCAGCAGAGTTAAAACACCCTACGCTGTGGGGATAATTCTCTGCAGGATCATAGGAGCAAACCCTATCATGTTACACATACAGTAGTCATTTCATTCATTGTTATATTGCAATATTAATTACAGCTCTTGTAAGCGTATTTTTCTAACAATACCTTCACTGAGTGTTTTAGTATTTTTGCTGAAAGTTTTTATAAACTAAAACGTGTTCTGATTTTGTCACACCACAGAAACGAATAAACGAGCAGTTTTCTCTGCTCTGAAATGCTGGGGGTGTGCCTGCTCCACTGTCTCAGTGTCAAACACACAACAACAACAACCTGCCACCAGAGCCAGAGGACGATGACAGGAAGGTAATTTTTTTCTTCTGTGTCAGTTTGTTGTAACTGAAGTGAGCTGAAGTGAAGTGCACTGATTTTTTTTTTTTTTTTTTAAGTTATTTTTTTGGCCATTTTTGCCTTTATTTTGATAGCGACAGCTGAAGAGTAGACAGGAAACAGGGCAGAGAGAGAGGGAATGACACGCAGCAAAGGGCCGAAGGCGGGAGTCGAACCAGCGGCCGCTGCAGAGGACTACAGCCTCCATACAGTACATGGGTCGGACGCTCTACCCACTGAGCTAAACGTCCGCCCAAGTGCATTGATTTGAACTTAGACAGTTGCTGAGGTGTGTTCGTTACTGAGAGGGAGGTGGTATCGTTCCCGTGTTGGTTTGTGGGGCGCATATAGCTTTGGGGGACCATGGCTCCAGTCATGTTTCAGGTCCACAGATAAAATCCTGAACACAGAATTAGTAAGTTCTCAGTTTTTTCACAAGTTTTCAGGAGCTATTTTATAACATGATGTTTTTAGAAGAAAAACTCCCTTTTATACAATCCTATTGCTACTTTAACTTAAAAGCAGGGTCTGAATAATTCTTCACCACACCACAGGATGTGTCTGTGTCTCTGTTTGTGGCACAGTCTTGTTTGTGTTTGAGTCCAGTTCTGTAAATATTAAATATCTCTTGAAATCTGTATAATGTTTGTCGGCATTGCAGCACATTTTCAGGTTTCCCCCTCTAATCAGAGGAGCCTTGTGTTAGCATGAGATCTGCATTTACAAACAGCCAGGATGCACCGCCTGTATTTCTCATGCTTTGGAAGCTAAAGCTGTCCTCTCCTCAAACCTCATGGAAAAATTTGACAATGAGGAACTATTCCCTGTTCATGCTGCCATACACTGTATGTAGGTCTACTGGTATTCAATATTTTAGAGATCGCATCTCAACAGGCTCCATTTATCATCAGGTACAGTATGTGTCTGTAATTCTGCTGAGCTGACTAGTTGACAAGCTCAGGATACGAGCCTCGTAAAGAAAGCATCAATCATGCAAATCCTCTCCGGGGACCAGCTTGTCTCTTAGCACTCTGCTCACTCACCATAATCAATAACCCACCAATGAGCGCCACATCCAGAGACAGCAATCTGGCTGCTTTTTTTTAATATGAGTGCGTTATGGCAGCATCATGCTGACATTCTCTCTCGCATCAGCATCCATTTTTAATCATGGTATCTGGCCTCACCGCTGCTCGTCAAGTGCCTCAGCCTGCTGTCAGAGTTTGGGCTTGCAGAGAAGGATAAGAGCTCTTACTGCTGCTATGTGGAAATAGATGTGCCGGTACAACTGCCCACCTCTCCTGGACCATCTGTGGAGTGGCAGTGCTGGGTGACGATTACATAAGGCATTCACAACAGGCCCTCTCTTTCCCACGTCGTGCTAACAAGTCCTTCAAATAATTTGAATTTCTGTCGCAAATTGTCTTTAACACCTTTTGTTATTCTTTGTCAAGTCTTCCGACGGAAACTGTTCTTTTCCTTTTTGGTTGATGTCTGTTTTGCATCAACCAGATTCAAGATTTACATTGAGTTGCTTTTCTTTGTCATATAGCAGACTTGCTGTGATATGGTGTTTTTGCATGTGACATTTTGGCAGTTATCATAATAACTCTCATCTAAACCAAGTGCTAAACTGGTTAGGAGATACAGTTCACAAGTGAGTATTCTTTGTGGTCTATAACACAATTAGAGCAGAAAAAAGTTGTGTGTAGGAGGAGCATGATAATTTGAAACTCAATTGAGTGTTACAAACAGGGTTATGTGAAGGGCTATTGGGACATTTTTGGAAATTTACTTAAACCAGCAACAGCTAATTTTGATTTTGAAAATAAAAGCCCACTGCTCTGAAAATACACACTCTGGAGGTTGAGTTCAGTGACTGACTGTCTTACTGTCTGCCAGACTCCATACAAGATCATTAATGATTTCTTATGACTCTTCAACAGACACAAACTCATTCAGAGAACATTCAGCTTTAATTTGAACTCTGATTAATGTGAAACAGGCAAACAAAACAGTTATTCTGGCTCAGAATCTCTGATCTGATGATCTCTGATGACATATCATGGTCATTTTATGATTTATTACAGTAAACATATCACAGATTTCTCCTTTAACTGAACATTTTACTTGCAAGCAATTAGTGCATGAATTTTAAAGCTATGAATGTAAAAAATGCTTTTAAACATCTCATGTAAGAGTTTTACACAATGTGCTGTTTTGTTTTGTTTTGTTTTTTTCTCTTTGGATCAAGTGATCAGAAAGATTAACCACTCCTTACTTTGAAGGACAACTGTGACATTTTTCATGTGTTTATCCAGTCAGTATTGATGGTAAATGTAGTCACTTGAGGTAATAAATTATTTAGTGTGTGTTATATTGACAGAGAAAGAGTTCTAATGCTGCAAAATCTGTTGTTCTTCCTGCATCCAGTGTTGTCACCGTGATGTAGTTGGTGTTAATGAAGAACTACAGGCTGTTTCAGCTTGGATTTCTATTCCCCACCTCTGGGGCCATGCTAGATGAGTGTTTCTGTCACCTACCACTATGATTTGGCCAAAGTAACAGGCTTCGGTGGTGATACACGTAGACATGGGTGTCGGGGTCAGGTCAGTATGGTGCTCACAAAAACATGGAATGGATTAGAAAACACCAGGACTGGATTGAATCTTGAAAACAACAACAAAAGCAGAAAGAATGTGTTCAAAAAACTTTAGTGAGAATGAAAAATGCTTCTAAAACAAATCTCAAACAATCCAGTTATTGGAAGTAAAAAACAGACTCATCTGGCTTCTGTAGTGCTTCTTGGGGTGTGGGGCACTTGGACCAAAGCTGGCCCACCATAATGTTTGATTTGGCCCACGAGATGTTTCTAGCTTTAATATATGTATATATATATATATATATATATATATATATATATATATATATATATATATATATATATATATATGAAACTTGGATATCGATATGAATATGGAATGAAATCTGACATCATCCAACTGGCACCAGCTCGTGTTTTCAATGTGTATTATTGCTTAGCTTTATGCTAACACATAATTGGAATTAACATTAACATGCTAATTGAAATTAGCATCGCAATCGCGATAATTATTTTCTAAACAAATGGATCTATTTGACTTCACATGATAAACATCAAACAACATGTGTGTTCATGCTTTCAGCCATATATTTTCTCTGTGGAAACAAACTACTGTAATAGCTGCTGACTTTAACTCAGTCTGTTACTCTGACTTCAACGCTCCGCGCTGATCAGCTACAGCAGCCTCAGAGGGTCAAAACTGGCTTTAAATACAAGGTGGAGACTTTGGAGAGGCAGCATACATATATTTTAATTTTTATGTCTTATTTATGATTTTCTTATGACACTAACTTGAGGAGCAGGAACAGCTAAATGTAGCAGTTTACTTTTAGAAAGTATTTTATTTACCTTTGAGCAATAATGCAGCTTAATTAAAAGTCAGGAAGACTGACAGATGTGATGTTGTCTATATTGTTTTTGGAAATATGACTCATGATATACATCCCATAGAAGTATGATGGAAAAAACAAGATCCTGTAACTCAGTATAATATAAAAGTCTCTCAAAATAATGAATTGGTATTTCAAAACATTGAGTTAGTATTTCAAAATAATGAGTATCTAAATATAACAACTAAATAATAATAACTAAATAATGACTCATACCAAGTTATGATTTTGAGTTAATGACTTATTTTGAGATATTGTTTTTGAGACAAATTGTTAACAACTATAGTTGTTTGTGTTCACTTACTGTTATTTCATTACGCAAAATGGCGAAGGGCCTCTGCCGAAATATTGTGGTCGTATCGACTGGAGAGATGAGATCATCCCAGCCCTAAATATTATTCTGTATGATGTTGCTGTAGGAAGTGTAGGAGTGAGTCAGCACAAAATCTAGTCACAGCAATCGTATGTAATACCCTCGTAAATACATGTACAGGCCAAAATAACTTAACCGTATTCAATAAAGTTGAACCGATGAAGAAATTTGTTCACTGTTGTTTGGGGTATGAACAGCTGTTGCAAAAAAGTTTTCTAGCTCAACAAAGTATTGGAATATTTCAGCCAAAGCCCTTCTGTGAATCCAGGGAATTCAGAAGTCTTCATTTCTTTTTAAAACTGCACACAGCAGAAATATGAACCACGAAGCTGCTATCCTTCACATATGAAATTGATTCCTCACCTTTCAAAACCCTGAACTTGTGTTGAAAATAATGACTCTAATTGCAATGTTAATTTCAATTAGCATGTTAATGGTAATTCCCATTATGTGTTCAAAATGGCCTGGACCTGCTCCGGAATTGAGCGTTTTACAATTGCCTCCCATCTGTCTAATTCTTCTTTACTTTTGATGGACTCCAACCGTTTCCCTCTTTCTGCTAAGCTGGGCTCAACACATGAAACTGATATTAATATTCTCAGTGAGACGGCAAGCAAGCAAATTTTTTCAAAACACCGTAGTATTCCTTTAAGTATCTGCAATGTTATGTCATCATCAGTTATCATGAGGCAATCCCTCATTATTTTGGTACTAAGTAGAACAACATGCTTCATTGCAGGGCAGTCATTAAGTTGAATATCAATTAGTTGTGTGTGTATGGATGTGTGTTCCTATGTCCATACACTTAAAGTGATCTCCTCAACCCATGATGTCTGTTGCCAGCTGTTAAACATGGCGGTGGATCTGTAATAATATGGGGAGCCATCTAGCGAGTCATTACGTCTGATAATTACACTGCATAGTTGTATATCAGCCAAAGAATATGAGGCCATTTTTACACAACCAGTAGCACCCCGGGGTGCAAACACTGTTCTCTCATGATGGTGTCATCCTTCAGATGATAATGCTCCCATACAAACTGCAAAAGTGGTTTCCTGGAACACCGCAGTGATGGCACTGGGGGGCTTTCTTCTTGATGAAAGGTCCACAGTATCCGACACACACAGTTCAGGATGTTGTGTGACAGCTGCACCAGGCACTTCTGAAGATAAACTGTATCTCTACCGCTGATTTGTCATGATGAGATATTTATAATGTTTTTTTTCATCCAGGCCAAAGTCAAAATGATCACAATCTAAAAGAGTTAATAAGTCTTAGTTCTTACTCATGTCTTTAAAGGTGCAGTATGTAAGAATTTCAGTTTTAAATATTCAAAAATTCACGAAAACATAATGTGAAGAAATAACAGTTTTGATGTTTTGTCAAAGTCGTCTC
>JAJHUR010101956.1:0-23331 GCA_027495735.1 Lutjanus campechanus | reverse complement strand
CCAATAAGTACCTCATACAACTCCATTTCAAATCATCCAAGGTATCCCTTTTAAGTCACACATGTTGATTGCTGTAGGATTTTTTTTCAGTTGCAGCACAAAAGTGAATCTGATATTATTCATCTACTTTTTTTAATTGTCAGATTAACTGTATTTGTTGACCCTGTCCTTGTGCACATACTTTTCCATTTCTCTTTTTCTTAATTTGTGTCCCACCCACCTTCCATCAATGTGTTTTCCCCTCAGTGGAGAGCCTTTATACCGCTCTGAAAAACATTGATCGTGCAGACATTGTAACCTCTCTGGAAGGTCAGGCCCCACAGCCAGCACCCGGTTCTTTGGAGGAGGGGGCCTGTAGACTCAGCGAGCGTGACTCCACTCTGCTGTCCCCCAGTGTCATCAATGGTAAGACTACATAAACACATCAAGAAATTTATCACCAAGGTTACATCATTTCACTTTTTATATTTTAAGTTATGAATTCACTTGTTTAAGGAATGGACAGTCTTCCCCTTTCAAGATTAGTTACAAAAATGCCAAAAGTTTTGATTGTAAATAAAGTTTTAATATAACATATACAATGTATGTGTATATTTAACATGAATACGCACTATATTCATGGAGATACAGGTGTTAAAGGGACAGTTCACCCCAAAATCATAGTCTGTCATTTTGCCCTGTAGCGCTATTTATCCATCTAGTTTGGGTTAGTTTGAGTTGCCATGTTGTGGAGCTATTGGCCGACAGCTGTAGAGATGTCTGCTTTCTCTCATGTATGAACTATTTTAAAGTAGTTCCTACAAGGTATGCACCCAAATCTGAATTCATTATTCACTCATTACTATTCTGAAAATGTCAGTTCTATGATTACTTCATCATAGATTTAGAAAAAAAAAAAGTTTCCATCACCCTTAATCAATCACTGATTTAATACAACAAGATTATTCACCTGAGGGATATTTATATATATTTCTGTATCTTTACTGTACAATTTCTATTTCTAATGCAAAACAGAACCTTTTGATTTTTAACACTTTTTTTCAGTTTCTGATTTTTCAGTATCCCCCAGTCAAAGGCGAGGAGGGGGTGGACTTCTGACACTTCGCTAAAACTAAAATGAAAAGATAAAAAGATAGAGAGATGAAAAGTACAGAATGAGGATGTGCCAATATATTTCATAATTAATTATACTCTAATATTAAATCATTTTAATACTTTGTAGCCATAACAATTGCATTGCCGATGAATATTAGTTTAAAAAATAAAACATTTTCCCAGTTTAATGTGAATTTCAATATAAATAATGCCCACTTATGGCCTTTTATCTGAATGCAGATAGAGAGGAATAATGACGTCCCTGTGCGCCTCTAGTTCCTACATGAAACTGCTCACAACAAGGCATGTGGATTATCTTCAGTAACTGGATCATGATTGCTGCTGAGTTTTTTCAAACAGATTTTTTGACACTTTGAGCACCACAAGCCGAGTGCCTTCTAGTTCCGTTGTATTGGAGAAAAGGCAGACATCTCTATAGCCGATCGCTCTACAAGTCAGCAAAGATGCATAGCACTACCGGTAAGAGAAAAAATGTTTGAAAAAATGTGTATTTTTGATTTTGGGGTGTACTCTTCCCTTTAAACTTGTTTAGTTGTCCCATGATGATCTGTAACAGTCAGAAATGGGAAGTTTGAAGGAGCTTCCTACTTAAACAGAATTTGGAAGGCAAGTTAATCAGTTAGCTCTGTTGCCAAGTACAGTATGTGGTGTACATGGTAATATTTGCAGAGATATTATATATATTCACAAGGAATAGGAATTCAGTGGTTCATACACTGAATATAACAAGACTATAAACTGTAAAAACAAAAATTCCTTCTCCATGTTGATTAAATTCATGATTCTACACCTACTTCACAATTATTCCTCCAGGATTTATTTACTCAAATGCCCCTTTTGTGTAAATGTATTGGTCACAACAGCTGGTTTAGTCAGCACCACTAAATATCTGAGACAAAATTCCCCAGCACAGTAAGGTGAGCCACTATTTACTTATTTACTTTCCACCTCTGAAAACCTGCCCTGCTTCCCTGTGAGTCTGGGTAACAGCCGTTTTACCTTGTCTCTGTTGCTCCACAAGAGGTCACGGACATAAGGCCACCACGCCTTGTGCACAAGCCACGAGTTATTAGACCCCCGTTTTTCAGAAGGGGTAAGTTGAAGTTAAACTTGAGCTGCATGGTGGTTTGCTGCTCATGACATGATGATGATGATGAAAATGAATCTCAAATGATGTTTTTGAGGTCTGAGGAATGGTGTCATTCTCCCACCATGAACCCCGGCCTTATGCAGCATGCACTAACACCGCCTCTGTGCATTCCTCACTGGGGCACAAGTCATTGTTTTTATTTTTCAGTTACAGTTTTCCACACCTCTCATACTTGAGCCCTGAACATGATGGTTCTTATTCTCCTTACTTAATATGAGAAAAGAGGAAAACTCACTTTTGCTGTTACCGACAGGATTTTAAGACATTTTTAAAGGAGAAATGTGTAATGTATTTACTATAATGTATCACAAAATTACCATGGTATGTCATCAGAGATTAAGGAAGCATGCTAAGTCGCTTCTCTGACAACAATGCTACAGCCGCAGTGGCCTCCTTTGAAATTTCTTGTCCGGGCCAGAATAACTGAATAGCTTTAGTTTGCCTGTTTCACATTAGTTACAGTTAAAATTAATGACAAATTTTCGGTAAAGGAGCGTTTGTGTGTGTGAGTCATAACAAATCATTAATAATGTTTTAGAATAACTAAATGTTTATAACTATTTAATTGAGCACTATGTTAATTCAAACTCCAGAATGTGTATTTTCAGAGCAGTGTTTTTTGTTTTCAAGGGAACAAGCTTAGCTTTACATTGACAGACAACTGACGGTTATAAACAGCTGATCAACTTGCAGTGTAGGACTCGTTGTAGCTTGTTTTTATCAAATTACAATGTTGCGCTCGTCCTGCACTCCTGCAGTGTTCCTGCAGCCTGCCTGAGGTTCCTCGAGTCTGGGGAGGAGGGGTCGAGGGGAAACAACTCGCTTCAACCATAGACTGTATATTAAATGGGGAGTCAGCCTTTTTAATATACAGTCTATGCCTCCAACTCGCTATTTGGACCTTAGTACTCATTTTTTGATGCGCATTTGCTACATATTGCTCTTTTAAGGCGAAACAGGCCGACACCTAACACATGGCTAATTCCTGATTTTCAATTAAGGATGTTTGAGATTGTTTAGATTATGTATGTGTGAATGTGTGCACACATACACACGTGTGTGTGCACACATACATGAGTGTGTGTGTCTGGGATGAATACACTAGTCAAAAGTGGCGCTAGTACACAGATGATAGTGTGCTCTGGGCCTTCATACCTTGTTTCTATCCCTCCTTTCTTTCTGTCTTTGTCTTTCTCTTCCTGAGAACAAGACAGAATCTCACAAGTTTGATCAGCGGCAGACATTGTCACAATGTTCTAGCCGTCTTGAACTTTTGTCTTCTGCTCAGGACAGTCTCTCTCCGTCCTAATTTCAGTCTGTCTCTGAACCTATGACATGTCATATCTGCTGCCCAGCCGCCCTGCTCCTCTTCCTCCTCCTCCTCCTTTTCCCCTCTCCTGCTCTTCTTCCTCCTCACAGCTCTTCCTGTCCGACCTCTGACCTCATATGACCTCATGTTGACCTCTGGGCCTCCTCCTCCTCTCTTGTCATCTTATTTTCCCGCGCTCCTCCCTCGTTCAGTCGAGCGGGGACCCTCTCCTCCTCCTCCTCTCTCAATCCAGCTCTGTGTGTGTACTACAGTTTGTGCATGTGCATGCTGCATGTTTTGCTGTTACAGTATCTGTTTGTGCGCGTGTGTGCGTGCGTGTGTGTGTGTGACTGTGTTTCAGTCCTGAGCTTTGACTTATAATAGATAAATTTGTTAGTATTCAGATACAGTCAAGAAAATCACTACATTAACTTTAGCTTGCAAGGAATTTATGTGTATGAAGTGTTTGAAGTGCCTTGCAAGATAAATGAGTCTACTTTAGATACTTAGTTATCTTAAAATACATATTTACCCAGATCTATGTTAGATGATTTCTCTCTCTTCAGTGACTGGGACTTGTGAGTGAGAAGTTTCCTGAACATAATAAAATTTGCTGTTTTTGATTCTGACATCTTTATGTGCATGGCATGCTTTCAATGTATGAAGTTTTCTTCACAGTGTAAAATGTTTTCTCTGTTCAATGGGTGTATTTTAGTCTTGTTTTTAACGCTATATTAACAAAGAAATGGGTTGTTTTTGTTTCTTTTCCTGTAAAATAAATGGTGTGTTGTTTAATGCTCTGCTGTAACACATGGTCAGCTGCGTAGCACATAATGTTCAACGTACAATGTTGCTGTGAAATAATGTTGTTCATTCATGGGCAAAATAACATTTGATAAAGAGGAATCTAGTTTGAACTTTTTCTCTTATTTTATAAAGAAAATTATGGTTTTGTGCAATTAAAAGGATAGTTCAGAATTTTTAGAAGTGGGGTTGTATGAGGTACTTTTCAATACTGAGCATATTACCTAATGTGGATTATGGTTGGCATGCACCCAATTTGGAGAAGCAGCAGGAGTACCAGTGTAGGAACTAAAGCAAAATACTGCTGTGGACAGGGTCAGCAGCAAAAATGTATTTTAGCCACCCTAAAAAAAAATCTGAATCATTTTTAAGTGTATGCTATATTTGCTGTCAGATGGCCTTTTCCAGTAAGAAGCTGCTGTTATATAAGCCAAATACTGCTCTTTCCAAAGCCACCAGACAGACTCCATTGGCAAAATTAGTCATTTTATCTCGTACCGCTGCCTCAATCTCTTAGTTAGTTTGTGTTATTGTGTGACTTCGGGTTAGTTTGGATTCAGAGAAATCACACAATAACACAAACTAAGTGTTAGAGGCAGTTGTCAATCAGCATCTCCTGTGTTCTGCAGAGTAAAATCACTGGTTTTGCCAATGGAGTGTGGTTGCTTTGGAGAGGGCCTTTTTATAGGTGGCTACAATACATTTGCTGACCCTGTAGACAGCAATATAATTCTTAGCTCCCTACACTGGTACTCCTGCTGTACATGTATGTCCAAACTGGGGGTGTGCCAACCACAGTCTACTGTAGGTAATACACTGAATATGGATGAGTACCTTACACAACCCAACTTTTAAAAATCTAAATAATCCCTTTAATTTGTGTATAAAAATAAAATAGAAAAAAATTTTGATGTTATAAGTCAATCTATGTTGAACAATTATTCAGATTTTAATGAACTATGTTTTGCCCAAGTCTGATGACAGACTCACTTTCAACATTGTCTGAACGTTATCTGCCAGCAGAGAAAATGCTGTGAGGTGTGTTTGTGTATAGGTTTGGGTGTGTGTGATTTATTTTTGTACATTTGTGGCTCACCTGTGAGCCAAAACTGTGTGTCCTCATCTGTATTTTTATATGAGTGAGGTATCGTGTGTATGTGTATATGTGTGTGTGTGTGACGTGAGTGGCGTGCTGTGCAGTGTGCTGTCTTTTTATTTTTGTTTTTTCTTCTCTGTGGACCTTATTTGTGCTTCACTTACATCCCGTGCCTTTGACACTTGTGTGTGTGTTTATGTTTAAATAGCAGGAGTGAAGGGAAAGGCTAACCCAGATTCATCTAACTCATTCTAACTCTCATTCTAATTCTGACTCATTCCTCCCTGTTCACCTCATTCTGACGCCACCGCTCATCCTCCTGGCCCTGTACCATCCCAGAAACACACACACACATGCTTACTCACATTTTAGCTCAAACAAGTATTACTAGACTATTACTTGCACAGTAAAGAGGTATTTCACCCATTAATGCATACTTTTTTACTGTTGAGATTTGTTATTCTGTTTTTAACTGCTGTTTCTATTTGCAAGAATTTGGCTTGCTGTAAGATTTTATTTATAATAGATCGGGTGTTGGTACATTTTATCTGCATTGATTAATCTGAGCTGGAAGCAAAAATGTGAGAATAGAAAATGCACTCAGTAGGTCAGTTAAGGTATACTTTATTATATTGTTTCATTTAACCATTTTTTGCCCATAGCTGGACCCTTATGACATTTACCATCAGTTGTTTCTGCAGAATTTGAAAAGAATTACAGCGCATCAAACCTCTCTCAGGATTGAGTTAAGCTTAATGATCAGGTTGATCATGGACAGTATCTTGGTAGCGTTGCCGCCTACTCTCGGTTTCCACAGCTGCAATTTACAGCAGTTCCCATAAAGTAAATGTACTGATAGATATCACTTGGTGATGATAATACTTTTTTTTTTTTAAAGTCTGCTTTTGAATTCACATATTGATCTTTGCAATTCATCACACAGATGATAAGCTATAATTAATTGCTTTGGAAACAAATTCCCTTTTTTTCACTTTTCTGGGCCTGGATAGGATAAGGACAGAAAATACTAAATATTTTTTTACTACAATATATTATTGCAAAGGGAGTATTACAAGCAATATTTTATTTCAATATTTTAAGGTCAATTTGTAGAACAGAAAGATAAACTGAAGGGATTCTTGTTATGAAACCTCATAGTTGTTCTCATGCTGTGCCCCATCTCAGCCACACTATTATAAAATCTGTTTACTTTTCAGATGTTTGAGGTTTGATCAGTTTGATACACAAGTTGACATCAGGTCATGGTGGATTAGGGCTCTGAAACAGAACACATCTTAACTTTGATTTTGGGTGAAGTACTCCTTTACAGTTCAATTTCATTCATCTGAACTCATTAATGCAACAATTTATCAAAAACATCTTACTCACGGTCAGTCCCCAATCCAAACCTGTCACATGTACCAAAATGTGTGAGTATTATTGTCTTCAAATAAGACTAAGATTTATAAGAGACGGATTCTAAGCTTTATTCACATAACATTTCCAAAGTATTTCAATTTAATATATTTTAATATGTATCTTAAATAGTTAGGCATTTAACTGTCTTTATGTTAAATTTGGATAATAGATGATGAATCAATATACCACTTAATTAAATTATTAAAAGTTAACAAAGGAAAAAAACACTGCCTGTAAAAAAAAAAAAAAAGGAAAAAAAACATTTATCTTATCTAATAAACCTAAATGAATTTAAAATTTAGAGATAAAGTTGTTCTCTTTGTTCTGTATGTAATATAATTTTTTTTTAAAATATTTGAAATTAATATTATATGAAATAATAGAAAAATTATCACTGAATATAATTTGTGTATGTTTATGTCTTTCTGTATTTTGCTTGTGTTGTTGCAGTTAATGACGTCTTAATAATGTAACCAAAATCTAACAAAAAATTATCTTTAAGTACACATCAATGTGTATACAGTGTTTATACAGTCCTCTTTATATTATGTCATTGTGAACCTAATGATTAAAAGGTGTTGAATAATGTTTGATATCTCAACAATGTAATTTATTATTATTTATTTATAATCAATGTTTCTATTAAGTCCTCCTAAATCCTATGAAGAGAATAGCACAGATAATACACCCATAATACATGCTGCAACCAGGCAAATAGGCTATAAATATATCCCTGTTAGTTTAGAATAAAATCTTGACCACTATATAATAGAATACTGTGAACTGCCTTCATAAACGTCTTAAAACGTAATAGGTTTGTCTAATGTGCGTGTATATTAATGTGTTGGTGTGAAAGTGTGTGATTGTGTGTACAATGACCTTTATTTGGATGCTTGGGGTACAGACATATAAATGCATGACTCTGATGTGTAACTGCAGGAGAATGCAAGAGCAACAGTAACTTGCATTTTCCTCTGCAGAATCTGCAAGATGCTGCTGACTCCCACTCAGGAATGTGGGTTGGAACGATAATAAAGACGTTTTGTTAAATCTTTGGTATTTGTATCACAGCCACTTGGGTATTGTAGAAAATCTTTTTCGTTCCTGGAAAAGTAGCCTCTGCCTCAATTTGTCAACACCAACAAGATCAAAAGAAGAACAAATTTTAATTCCTTTTTCAAAACCTGTCTGAACGAGTATCTGTTATGCCCAGTTTTCAATTATACAATACATCCTTTAAGTATTGGTTCATTATTGGCTGTACTACATGTTTAATTATCCAGGATACTAATAGCCAATAGAAAACCTGTTCTTGTATAATAAACTAATGATACATTTATATCGTGCCAACCTCACAATCAATATACTGTATAACTCTAGACTCACCTTTTTTTCTGCTTATCAAGGAACACGGTGTATGTTCTGCAGATTCACTTTCTTGCAAACTAGAGCCCTGCACCACTCTCCTCACAGACAATGGATGATACACCAAACCCCTTTGACCCCCACCTCACTCTTACCATGTCCCAATGACAGTAACCTGAAGTTCATTAGGTCAAATATTTTTTCAATTAAACAAATTATAGGAAAAATTTGGCACTTTTCATGTGGATGTCAAGTCAGTGTCGGTGCTAAATGTAGTCAGTTGAATTGAATTGAAGCAAGAAATTCCTCAATGTGTCCTATAATAACCGAGAAAATTCCCCTTCTGCAAAATCTGTTCTTTTTGCATGTAGTGATGTAACAGTGATGTTGTTCGAGGCAAAGAGGAACTACAGGCTATTTCTGCTTGGATTTCTAGTCTCTGTCTCTGGGTAGTCAGGAGCCATGCTAGAGGAATAGTTTTGTCACCACTTGCCTTTGGCTGACAAAATAATAGCTATAGGCTAGGGGGTCCTTAGACAGTAAATAATTAGTGGATGGAGCGTCCATGACCTCCTAACCCATAGGTTTCTGACAAGCCATTTTGAAATTGACAGTTTGGGCGCCATCATTGTAGTTCCTGACTTGGCTAACTCCCAGCTAATCCAAAAATGAGTGTGGGTGGAGCCAAGGTGGCCAAATGAAGCAGCTACTTTGAGGCTAGCTGTGATGGTACCTATCTGTAGGCGAACGCTCTACCAACCAAGCAACCATTTTTGTACCAGGTTGTAAACATGTTAATTTCTGTTATAAAGTTGGGCATTTTAATATGGGGATTTATGGGGTTTGTCTTCGCTATTGGAGCCAACCTCAAGTGGCCACTCGAGGAACTCCAGTTTTTGCACTTCCATGCTGGCTTCACTTTTCAACACCAGCAGTTGCAGCTTGACTGAGATATCAGAAACTTGCATCCTAGTACATGTAGGGACTGCTAGCACAGCTCCATGAGTAGGAGAACTCAGCTCTTGGTCAATATAGCACACGGAGAAATTTATTGCTACATTTGATAACAACACCAATTGGACATCCACATGAAAAGTGCCAATTTTTCCCATTAACATCATAAAGATGAAGGGAGCTGATTTCAGAATGAAAGACAAGTATTGTTCTTGTGCTCTACCTTTCAAACTCATAGTAGTATATAACATAATGGCTGTCAGATTGCTGGTTCAGGATTTAGGATCAATATATCTTTCTTTTCACGTTTAATGAAGTGGATTGAAGGATATCTTTATCATAAATCCTTGGCTTCATTAAGACGGACTCAAGTCCTTCTCCTTATATATTGGGACAGGGCTGAGCCCCACTGTTTCCTCACGGGTTGGAGAAACAGTCAATCCACATCCTCTCCATCCTCTCCCTGGCTGTGCCTGCGTGGTGTTAGTCTTTCTCTTGTCTCGCCCCTGTCTTCCCTCCAGGTTATGGGTTGGTGCAGGAGGAGCTGCTGTCCCCGGCCTCCATGCAGTACAGCTTGCCCTCTCCACTGGGCGCGGAGCCCTACTGGCAGGAAGTCTCCAGCCTGGAGTGCGCCCCCATCGCCACCACCGAGGAAGACACGTTAATGGAGATGTCAGATGTTCAGGTGTGGCCAGCAGGGGTCAGCCCCTCGCTGGTCACAGTCGAGGACTCGTCACTGGAGGGCAGCAGTCGGGCTGACGACTCAGAGGGTGCCACACTCTCCCTTCCATGCAGCTTGGGTCGCCCAAGCAGCGGAGCCAGTGGGGCCAGCGGCTCCATCATGGAACTGGAGGAGGAGGAGGAGGAAGAGGAGGAGGAAGGGGAGGTTGAGGATGAGGAGGCGCCACAGGAGCCAGCAACTGCGCTGGTGGAAAGGGACAGGGTGAGGGCCAGTGGTGCCGTCCCCAAGGTCAACCTAAACGGGCAGCTTGGAGGTCAGAGGTCGGATGGGAGGAGAGGGGAGGCCCTCGCAGCCGGAGGAGGAGCAAGAGGGGGAGGTGGAGGTGTAGGGCTGGGTTCAGTGGAAGGGATTTCTGTTGTTGCAGGCCAGCAGGTGTATGCCCAGCGGTGTGAGATGTCGGGACTGAGTCGGGCTGCAGAGCACAATGGAGATAACCGGTACGTCAGCTGTAATGTCAGTCAAACTGACTACTTGGTGTGTTGTTCTTCACTGTCTGCACCATTGACTGTGAGTAAAGATGGACAACATGTCTCTTCTTCCTCCCAATGTGCAAAAATGAAGGTTCCCACTGATACACTCCATCTGAATCATCCACAGGCAGGGCTCAGCTGTCAATCATGGTGTGACACAACCTTTTTATCATCAGATAACGAATTACAACCAAATTTAGCAGAAAAATGACCACTTGAACATACATCAGCCTGACTAGAACTACCTGAAATGACAAAACAATCTTTGGGAAAGTTTTATTTGATGTGTATTTTGATTTTTTAGTTTGGCCCATGTCCCCTCTGTTAACATATACCCCTTTTCCAGATTCTCCATTACAACAGGCCTACCCGCTTGAAGGTGTGTCTTTTAACTGAAGACGAGCTTAGCTCGTGTCAAGCAGCTTTAAAACGGTGAATCAACAATTAATTTCATATAGATTCTTCAAAATAAAAGCCTCTTGTTATTTTGTTCCTTAAAAGCTTTTATTATGAAACAGTAAAATCAGGAAATGTTGGGTAACAGTAACTTAGTAACAGTAACTGCAGTAACTTAACACTACTCCTGTACAGCTGAAAGTCAACATGAAACAATAAAATATTCAGATACCTAAAAGTAAAAACTGGGACGCAGGACAGAAACTAAACAACAAACCACAGAGATTGTTAGAATGAATTATGAAACTACAAAAACAGTGAGAGCTAAACGCAGTCTTTTAAAAACACCTGTCTCTCTGCTCTCCTGCACATATGAGCTGAGTCTTGGAACAGACGTTTGAGGATTAAAATGGGGGGTCATAATGGGCTTGCTGCGGTTGATGAGACGTCACTGACACCCTCTTGAAAGAAAGGACTTTGGCACAACTTGGAATGACAAAACTGGTAAAGGAAGGCAAATCAGCATGGCACAGTTTGACTTGGCACAGCCAAAAGTGGCAATGGAAAAGCCCCTATAGAGGGGGCGGGATTGAGATCTTTTTGCTTCACTTGTGGGGGGCTCTCATGTTGTCCATCTTTATAAATGTCAGTGGTCGACTCAAAATAGCAACATATGTCCTATATCACTTTGTTTTCTTTCTTTCTCTCTCCCTTTGCTTTATTTTCATTTTGCTCTCCAGTATGGTGGGAGGTGGAGCATTTCAACCATACTTACCAGACAAGGACTCCCTGCAGGGCTGGGTGGGCTCGGTGTCATCGGGACGTGACGTGCCAGGCTTGCGTGTGGCCCAAGAGGCTCTGCTGACTCCGGTGTGTGACACGGGTTACTCTCATGTGCTGCGTGGGCGCCTCCTGCAGGGCACGCAGCCCTTTGACAGGGGGCTGGGCTTCTCTCACCAGGAGGCGGGCCAACATGCTTGGGAACAGGAGCTGAGGCGGGGCCAGGTCAGGTTGCCACGCCGACCACCTGCCGCTTCCTGCGCCTGGAGGGGGAACATCTTTGTCCATCGCTTTGTCTTTTTTGAATTATTATCAGATGGGACAGACCGCCATTCAGTCTGATTTTTTTGCTCACGACCATCGACAATTTTTAGTCTCACTTAACAAACATCAAAATTGATTATTTTGATGAACCTGACCAGAATGATGTGTTGTGTGGTACAACACATGGGGAATATCTGCCATGTTTGATACTTTTTGCTTTTGTTTTACATTTCTAATTGCAAACAATTTATTGGTAACAAAATGTGAGTGCTATGAGCTGATATTTATATGTAATTCATGTTATTTTTCTACAGAAAGAAGAGAAAGACGACTATGCTGCTGAGACACAGTTTGTTTCTGAACACGGAAGCGCGCTTGCTCGAAAGGTAAATCAGTGGCATTTTCATCATTTACACTGAGTCATATTCACACACAAACACTGTAAATACGAGCAGACAGCATTTTACTGAGTCACTTGCATAGCCTTAGAGGGCACAAAGGGTGGGAAACTAACAGTAGCCACCAGCCAGATGATAGTTAAATGTGTTTTGTCCCCATGAGCACATTTGACAACAAACCAACCATTACTCTGAGTTTAAATACCACTGGACTCTAAAAATGAGGAAATTAGACATCCATAAAACTGGAAGACCTAGTAGTACAAAATGAGTGTTTTCAGAAAAGTGAGACATCCGCCTTTCTACAGCATTGTCATTGTTGGCAGATTCGTAAACAGATTTATTGAACAATGTGCTTCAGGTGGTGATGTGTTTTCATCCAACCTGATTTGCGGATGAATTTGTGGATGTATATCAGTGATAGCCAGGCTGCGTTTCATTAGTCGTTGTACATGCTCTTGTTGACTTCCCCTTGGCATTTGCCTTCGGGGCAATCCATGCTGCCATCATAAGTGTTGTTCCATTTATCTGAAAATCTGAAGTGAACTGTATATGATCCATAATGCAGTGCCAGTCATGCATTTGGTGCAAGAAGATATGCCCAAGGGTAAATGGCAGAAATGTATGTAAAATTCCAGTCATATCATTTGTTTATTTTTTAATTTATTTACCAGGGAAAATGCCCATTAATCAACATTTCAGTTTACAAATGTAAATGTCTTTGAGTTATGAGCCAATTTCATCTGAATGAAAATTATGGATGAAATTGTGTTTTCATGTCAGATTTTCTAATATATCATAAAGGTCTGTGTAAGTAGGCTTACATTTGTATTACCTGGAAAACACTTTGTACTTATTGCTTAAAAAGTGTTCCATAAATAAAATTATTATTATATGTATAGGTTCTTTTGTCTAGTTAGCAGAAAGTATAGAAAATTCCATTGATAGCTTGATAATTTACTGGGAAATGGATCATTTATTGCACTTCATATTTACTTAGATTGCTGTACTGTAAGCTTGTTTGATTTCCTTATTCTCAACTATACAGTATATTTGTAAATACTTGGAAAAATGCTGTTTTGCAATAGCTCATAAACCAATAGCATTATGATAACCATGATACAGATCACAAATAGAATTTTCTAAATCATGAACTGATGGCATCTTATTACCAACGGCTGACACATTGCAATTATCCCCAAAAGATGAATTTGCCTCGCTGAAATGAGTGCAGTTTTTGTCTGATGATTTGTGAAAAGCAGTATTGGTGCTAAGCCTACAACTGTCAGTTGATCTATGATGTTCTGGGCTGTACAAGGGCAAGTGCGTGCGATTAAAATCCTCCAATCCTCCTTCACACACATTCCTACTGCTCTCCCCGTGGCTTCTGTCTGATGTTATGTATTACCAAGGGTTGAGGATAGGTGAATGAGGGGTAGTGGAATTATTAATGAAACGCAGCACTGGTGAATTTTTGGGGCTTCATTGAGCCACAGTGGCCGGCCGGTGGTCAGACAAGTTAGTTTCCTGCTCTGGTTACATGTACCAGTAGAGGCTTCAGCAGTTAACTGGTCCAAGTGTTGTCTCCTTCCCTCCTCCCTCCCTCCTTGCTCCAGGTAGGGGTGGATGTGAGAAAGGGCGCTCAGTCAGTGCAGCGCACCAGTCTGCGGAGAGTTAAACACTGAAATACACATACTACCCAGTCCTCCAGGTACGGGACACCCAGCAAGCACTTGTGCATCCCAGTGCTTGGATAGAAGCCTGTATGGCAACATATTGGACTCTTTTAGAGCTCAGTAGTCTCTCACATGCTGTTCTGTTCCATTTATGTTCAAAATTATATTTAATTCAGTACACTTATAATTTTTTGTTTGTTTGTTTTCGGAAGGCCTGTTTAATTTACCCTGTATGTTGTGTGTTATGGACATAGTTTGGATTCTTTGACATGGGGTCTTATGAGATACTTACCTATAGTGACTGTATTACCTACAGTAGATGGTGGTCGGCATGCCCCTAGTTTGAAGTAGCAGAGTAGTACCAGTGTATGAAGCTAAACAATGTACTGCTGTGGACAAGGTCAGCAGCAAAACATATTTTAGCCATAGTGTTCGCTATATTCAGAGCATTTTCACCTCTCTACCTTACTGTCCGACAGCTTTTTCCAACGGGAAGCTGCTTATACAAGCTAAAAGCTCTCTCCAAAGCAACCATTTTACATCATTTTACTACTGCCTAGATCAGTTAGTTTGTTTGTGTTATTGTGTGACTTTGGTGTTATAAAAGGTTAGTTCGGGTTTATAAAAGTCACGCAATAATACTAACAAACTAACAGATTTATGCAGCAGTAGACCAGCAAGTTCTGTGTCCTACAAGATAAAATTACTGTTTTTGCCAGAGTCTGGTTGCTTTGGAGAGCAGGATATTTGGCTTAATAACGTCCATTCCTCCTCAGAAAATGGTATCTGACAGCAAGGTAAAGTGGGAAAATGGCCTAAATATACACTGAAACTGACTTTTTTTTAAATGGGCCTTTATTGGTGGTGGCTGAAATACGTTTTTCTGGTAACTCTGTCCACAGAGGTACTTTGCTTAGCTTCCTGCACCTCAGACTCCTGCTGCTTCTTCGAACTTGGGGTGTGGCAAACGGCACACACAATACACTAATGATGAATAAGGACCTCATACAACCCCAGGGAATCCCTAAAGACTTGTTATTTGACCTGGGGGCAGTGTCTTACATCCTGCATCACGCAGAGTGCCTGAAGCACATTCACATTGACTCACTTTGGGTCATCACATTACTTGTTGGATAAGCTAGAAAAACTGACACCTAAAAGGTTGTTTATTAACATAATCTTTGCCTTAACCTCAATATGAAGGATACATGAGACCTCATGCCTGATTATAACCTAAAACAGAGATGACATTTATTGATTTATTTGTTTATTTATCATCAATTTATGTAAAAGAAAAAAAAAAAAAGATTTTTACTCCTTGGACGTTCTGGCAAGGCTTCAACTGTGGCTAGATTTCCCTGCAGATTTTCAAATGACTTTTGCCAAATAAATACTGACCATCATAATATTATACTGGAAATATGCCCAACCAAATAATGCTAAAATATATTGACACTTTGATGGTCTAAATTATGTCCAGTAACATTGACATATCGATCTAAGTTGGTATCTTCCAGCCCAAACAGGCTTACAAGGCACAGAATCAGTTTCCATGTACAAAAATGTGACGCCAAATATACAAATTAGGGGAAACATGAATAGTATATTTTGTATGCCTTCATACTTGACAGGCATTAAAGCGATTACAAGTAATTTCCATGTTTTGTTTTGATTTTGGAGGCCCCTGTAGACAAAAGCTGTAGTGTTTCCACAAAATATAACATCAAAAATATAATTATCTAAATAATAACCTTGTGCTTCCTTTTAACTGGCTAACGTACAACTCACAGTAACTTCACCTGGGTAAATGTAAACACAGGTTCATTTTGTGTGATTTCACAGAGAACCCTGCCCGGTGGCAGGCATTAAGCATAACTTTATAGACATAACCAACCTTCTCACTGAAAGTCTTGTTTGCTCACGTAGGTCATATTGAGTTATCAGTATTAAACTGAGACTGTTTCATAACCACTTAAAAACTCCTTGTGGTAGGTTTAAATAAACTGATCTGATATTTCATGCGTGTACTCAAAGCACAGGCTCAGGTGGTCTCGGAGCTCACCGAAGCATGCACTGCTACATGCTGCAACAACCACGCCCATCCAGGGGAAATACCAAGTTTTTAGGGAGTCAGTCCCCTTCAAATAATCCGAGCTGTCCCTTTAATTCTGCTTCTCTTCTGTTTTCTAGGACCGGAAAGCCACTGCCAAACCATCCTCCACGAAAAAACAACCAGAGCGCAGATGGAAATGAGCAAAGGCGGAGAGGAAGAGAAAAACAAAGACTTAAGAAATGCAAACTACAAAATGACAAACACAGAATCATCCTCAAGCGTGTGACCATGGACCACCACAAAAGAAAAGAGACCAGAGAGAAAAAAAGAGGAGTTCAACTTGTAGTTTTATAACATTTGTAAAAAAAAAAAAAAAAAATATCAACTAGACTAAGGCATGACGATTCTTTTGTTTTTTTTACAAAAAAAGAAGATAAATGTCAGTAAAACAACCAAGAAAAAAAAGCAACAAAAAGTGCTTCCTGTGAACTGTAATCGCATGATGACTGCTGGTGCATGCCCTTTGACCTTTTGAATTGTCATTATCTACAAACTGAAGGGGTACAAGGTACGGGGGCTGGCCCACACTTGAGCCGCAGGCCATTTTAAGGACCTTATCACGCCCCCCCGACCGGAGCGGCAAGCAAGACGAGTCCAATAACACTACAGCCAAAAAAAAGAGTCCCTCAATGGATGGTTGTGTATACAGCTAAGCCTCTGCTGAGCCTACCAATGCTTCTTCACCGGACCCTCTCCCTTATTATTCTCTATGTGATATATGCACTCTATGCTTCGTGGACATGTGTCAGTGTGTGTATGTGTGCGTATGTGTGCGTGTATTCTTCTCTACCGCATGTGTTTTCTTGCTTCTGGCTTGGTGCTGAGCCCCGCCTCATGATTGGCTCGCTGCCCCCTGTGATGTCATGGCGCGCTCAGTGCTGGAATGAGAAAGCCACTGTTGCTCCCCCCGCTCGTGAGTGTTCCTGTCTGCGTGTGCTGGCGTCTTTTCCTTTTTGTGGATGAAGCTCGTTTCTTGTTCTCCGTTCCTTTCAAAGCCTGTCCACCTTGGTTTTTAAAGCATTGTCTGACCTCGGTAGGGAGCTGAAGCTCTTTCGCCCCTCGTGTTTTCAGGGGAAAATGTGTTTTTCAGACGACGGGGAATGTTTTCTTTGGAAAAGGGGTTGGTTGCTTGGTTGCATTGTGCAGCAGCTCTACGACACAAAGATCAATGTTTTCCTCCCTCGTGACCGTTTTCTACCTTCTTCCATCATTTCTCCCAGTAGCGCACGTCATCTTGACTCACAACCTTTTATCAGTAGCCTCAGTCGATATGCAGTAAAATCACAGGCCTAACCATCAGCATCCATAGCTCCTCCATCTGATGTTAAAAACTTTGTGTGTGTGCTCCCTCTTTATCTGTTTGCAACGGCTGTAGGGCCTCAAATTTCGGTTCATTCATTTGGAACAAAGTGAATGAAGTGGAGGAAATGTGGAGGATCTGATTCATGTGAGGATGTAGTGATGGTAGCGTAAACTAGCATGATGCTACTACAACATGGGATTGCGATGGGAGCTGTGCAGTGAGGACAGACAGGTAGCACTGTGATTGTCTTATTAACACTGACCCCACACTCGTGAACTGTGAAGACACACATATATACAAACAAAAGCACACCCATACACACATGCATACACACACACATAATCAGAAACACATCATTAAATAATAATTGCCTGGTCAGAGTGTTGGATAGTTTTTTGGAGTTTGCTACAGCAATAATACTCAACAACAAGAGCACAGAAGATGGATGGAAGCCGGGGTTCTGTATATCTACACAAAGGATGTGAAAGGCATAACTGACTGAACTCCTCAGTGAAGACAGAAACTCCATCTGGACGAACAGCAGTCGAGTTTGACATTGAGGCGGCTGCGCTGGTTTCGTCGACCTTGATGGGAATGAGTCAGAGAGAACGCGCTGATGCGAGAACGGATGACTCAGCTGTAGCAGTTTGGGACTGCGGAGGCCTGAGAGGGATTATTTTGTTTTTTCAGCACTTAACGTAGCAAAATATAAACCAGGATATGTTAACTTAATACACTGATACCTATTTTTAAGGAGTCTGCTGCTGTCGTGAGGTGGAAATCACCAAACTCCATGTTCTTTTTTCTCAGTAATTTAAGTTGTAGTAGTAAGCGTTTGACGATTTTCAAAAATACATCACTGTAAACCACCTCTCGTTCCCTTCATCTCTGAGACATTTACTTTATGCAGAAACCTGACGGCAGCACTATGAAAGGGTCATATCATAGTAGCACACATTTCCTGGAAATCGAAATATTTTTAAGTACTGTAAATGCTACTGTAGCCTGAATGAGTGAGTCACTGAATGAATGAATGAACACATTAGTTACACATCACACAAATGCACATAATTTCCATTCCCAGTCCGATATAGCACATGTTTTTGATTACATATCACACGTTTTCCACTGTTACTCCACTCAGGTTTTCAGTTCTGCTCTGTCAGAATCAAAAAATGTTTTTGTTTTTTAAGTTCTGAGTCCTCCTCTCAAAAGACGAATGCAGGACACAAAGTGAGTTCTTCAGAATAAAACTTCGGTGTTGGGGCCGTTAGGGCGGGATGGGGATGTGAGGGGGGGTGGGGGGGTTTAGTGGGACGTATGAAGCAGGATGGAAAGAGTGTTTGTGAATGTGTGAGTGTGAGTGTGTCTGTGTGTGGTGGGGAACTCTTTCATTCAAATAAAACCAAAAATGACTGAGAATGTGGTGAGTAACCACTCAGCTCCTGGGAAGGCAAAGTGACAACTGACGCTTCTGTTGGTTGTGTGTATCTGAATTCATTTATACCTGTGAGGAACATGAATGAATCACAGGTCTCAGTGAAGCACTACTCCCTTTAGTAGTCCACCAAGAGAGTTTAATTGAATATATGTAAAACTAATTTTCCTTCATTTTTTTGCAGTTTTCTGTAGACTGCTTAACAATAATATGCGCCTTACAGTCTTTGATTCGAGTTACCTTTCTTGACCTGTTCTATAATCTTACCAAAGCAGCTTTTCTCATAAAGTCAAGACGTAAATTCTTAGCCTCGAGTCCACCCAGGACAAACAAGACAGCCTCTCTTAATATTTACACTCTGTCTAAACTCTTAACTGGCATGATTGACGCAGTTGAATGAGGTAGGCTCATGACTCTCTCAATCTCTAATGTGACTCACACTTTCTGGTTTTTTGGGGGTTAAGTCATAATCCTTAAGATTTTCATTACATCTAGACTTACAAATCAGTCTCTACACACTTCACTCAGTGGAGGGCGAAGGACTACCTCCCAGCTTTCATTGTTAAAACTAGGTGGTAACAATTAGCTTACTGCTTACAATCAGAAGAATGGAGGCAGAGTTTTGTTCCATCAAGGTGTGTCCTTGAAAAGTGTAAGGAGTGCCGTTCTAGCAACTACCTTGCATGTAGCAATCCGTAGATGATCGATGATGATGAGACAGCGAGATCTCCAACTGTCTGATATTATGAAACTACATTATATCAAACCCCATTTTTGACACTGACATTTTGACATTTTTGTCATTTTCTCAGTAACAACTGAATTGCCTCTCTGCAGTATATGCAGTTGTAGTTCTTTTTTATTGGCAGTGTCCTCCTTTCTCGTGTGGGATAAATTGTGTACATGCGCAAAAAGGATTCACATGGACTGATGTTTCCATTTGCTGGACATGATGCAGAAGACTAAAAGAATGCATGGATGTGTCACAAGTAATGAGCAAGAAAACATTCGATCAGTATTAGCGAGTACCGTTTCTGCCTTTTTAAGTCTTCTTGATAAATCCTATCAGCATATTGTTTGTTTAGTTTCCCTTTAAAGTTGCAATAAGCAAATCTGGAGAAAGATAGTTGATTGACACCAGCTCAGTGCTTTGATGTGATTGACTAAAGTTTCCTGTCATAGGCTAGATTTTCTAAAGCCTGAAAAAAAGTTTTCTCTCTGAAGTTTTGCATTACAAATGTGAGAAAAACATTTTTGTTTTGTTAGGGAAGACAGGACTCATGACCTCATTATTTCTAAAACCCCGTCTACGGCCCTGGTTGCCTCTCAAAGCGTGTTTACCTCAACTAACCACAGGTTTCACTAAATCAATCAAGACTGAAAATCTTGAGGATCATGACTTTGACTCTGAGTCATTACTCACTATTTTAGTTTACAGTTAAAAGACCATATAATGATCGATTTTGGCCATTTAGTGAAATTATGGATTAATTAATTTTATTTAAATGGAAATCTGTTTCCACTGTGAGGTGGGTTTTTACAAACATTATTTGGATTTGTGGTTTGAATTAAACTTGTCAGTGCATGAAGTTCTGCACTATGATGAATTTATCTCCACCGTGTTTGTTTTGTATGTTAAGTGAGTGTGGGTGTGCGTGATGGTACTTGTGGGATTTGGGGGAAGAAGAGAGAAAGTTTTTACCGGGCTTGTGACTTGAGAGGACGTGTAACCTACAGCGATGTATTTTAAAAAAAAGAGTATTGTAAAATTTTAACTGTTGCGAAGAATAGAGATCACCTATACTCCTTTAGAATGGATACATGACAATGTAAACGCAATATCATATTACTCTATCCTAAGGAATGCAACTGCGCACATGCACAAAAAAGATGTTTTTATGAAAATATATGTATAAATATATGACAAAATATATTTAATTAGAATGCTATGCACCCTCATAGAGTTGTTATGGATGTTCTTTAAGCATTACCTAGACTAGGCCAACGCCCACATCATGGGGAATGTAGAGGCTTTGTAGCTATGACCACTTGTTTTCTTTTCTTTTGTATTGTCCTGGAGAGAGGATAAACAAACGTGAATATGTATACAAGCCTTTCAATCAGAATCATTCTGACATGAAGATATGTATAGATCATCTTACCCTGTACACCAGCTCAAACCATTTACAAGAATTAATAAACAAAGATGTGACATACATGTTGTATGTGTCTTTGTAAAAATGTGAAATCAGTGCAGCATTTTTGTGTATTTCTGCCGTCATATTCCTACATTGGCTGCATTCAGAGGAAGTTTGAAGTATCACGTGTTTCTCATGTAATTTTCTTTCAATAATGCTTTGTTTATGGGTCCACTACATCCTAATAATTTCCCACAAAAGGAAATTTATACATTGTTGATTTCCAGAGGAATTTTCCTTGAAAAAACTCAATTTAGACCCAAGTATCATTGATTATTATTTACGATTGGAGACTTGATCGTCCATAGATGCTTTTCATAAATGTTATCTTTTGCAAAACAAAAATCTCATATTTTGCATGTCTAGACCTGCTCTATACTAATTCATTGAATGAAGTTTACACTAGCAACTCACTGGAAGTATAATAATTGAATAACAATTGAAAGTGTACTACCTGAACACTTTTACTGAAATGAATCACTTGTAATAGTCGTAATTATGAGATTAAAAATCATAATTGTGAAATAAAAAAGTTGAAATTATGATATTAAATCATAATAATGAGACAAAAAGTCTATTTTTATCTCTTTTTATCTCAACTTTACTTTTTCCCTCCATTATGACTTTTAATGTCATAATTTTTATTTATTTTTTTAATCTCATAATGACCTTTTATTTCATGAATTTGTTTTTTAAATCTCATTATTACTTTTTATTTCAGAATTGCGATTTTTTAAAATCTCATAATTATTCTCAATCTCCTCATTTCGATTTATCATAATATGACTTTTAATTCCGTAATTAATCATGGCCTTTTTTCTTTTTTGGTGGAAACGATCTTCTATATGTCCACTTTAGATAGAGGATTTAAATAATATCTGTAGATATCATGGTGAAGGACAGCCTCTGGATCAGGAAGAACTACAACTTCCATGTGTTGTGACGCCCCTGTTTTCAGCCAATCACAGCTCTCCGCTGTACGTGTTGTTTTGAAGGAAGTCCGTATGATGTTTTGGAAGTGCCATACCACGTGGAGGCACGAGGTAACTTCACTGCGGCATTAAAGCGTCTTCCTGCACATTGTCCGACACACTTACGGCTTCTTTCAACACCTGTTGGGTTTGAGGAGCACAAACAGTCGAGCAAGAGATGTCAGCGGGAGGTAAGACCACCAGGAGCCGGGATATCCCGGCCGTCAGGCGGATCGCCATCCACGATGCTGCTCACTTGCCCCAGGACTACTCCACGACTCCCGGGGGGACCATGTTCAGCACCACGCCAGGAGGTATAACTGGGGCATGAATTAGAAAAAAAAATCAACCTTAAACCTCAGGAATTATAAACCAAAAAAGTCAGTAATAACAGGAGAAACAGAAGTAAAGAGACACGTAGAGATGTGAAGACACGCGGACAAGTAAAAGGTCTGTAAAATGAGAAGGAACAGGTTTAAACGGACACTTAAAGGGACAGTAGAAGATCCTGCAAGGGAGTCAAGAAGAATACATGTTGATCTGGAGACAGGTAGTGTAGTGGAAATAAGTTAACATGATTTAGGAAGTTGCCAGATGTTACTGATATTCCACTAACATTATTATGTCACTTATTATGTAATGATATTTTAGCATAATGCACATATTTTTGCATACATTTTCTATTTATTATCATTTCTCTATGCTTATATCTATTTCTGTTCTTGAATGGGAGAAATGGTAAAATGACCCAGTTCCTCCCCCTGGGGTCAATCAGGTATTTCTGATCCTGATTTCTGATTCTGAACCCTGACTGAATTAAAAATGACATAATTAGCAGTAATAGACATTCAGAAATAGTCCATGTTCATGACAGTTAGTGTGATCATGTCATAGTTTTTGACAGTGTTATATCAGACTTATGCACACCCCTTCAAATAAAGTGGAACCATGTAATTTACATGTGCATTTATTGTGGCATTAAAACAGTTAAAGCCGTTTAGAGAGCCAGACTGTGCTGCAGGTCTTGTCCACAGTTCTGTTATGTTGTCCTGTTAATGTTTGACAGTGTTGGTGCTGCATGGAGGCTAAAGACCACCAGTTAACAGAGTAACAGAGAAACTTATTAGAGCCGTCTTCTGCACCCAAATCATACAGTCTACAAACTGCACAGTCCTTTCACTGTACATGTGTTGTTTCCTGTGTATATAAAGTGACTGTTTGGTCTGCATGTATTGTCAGTGTACAGACAGACAATCTGCAGCATGTCATGATCCTTGATTAATAGACCAATAGAATGAAGAAGTTGCTTTAATGTATTATTTTCAGCTTCTTCACAGTTATTTCTTAATTTATGCAAATGGAGAAAGTC
>JAJHUR010101952.1:0-11246 GCA_027495735.1 Lutjanus campechanus | reverse complement strand
CAAGTACACCCTTCTATATACTGCCATTGTACTAGTTATATTCTTCTAGTCCACTTTTTAGTTTATGAAAGTGGCTTAGAGGGAGCGATGGAGCTGGTAGTGGGATTGAGACTTGAGCAGGGCAGGGTCAGAGTCTGTGGGAGCAGGACCAGAGGAATATCCAGAGAAAATGAGTGAACTGGGATCTGGTATAGCCAGGTGGAACAGAAGAGCAAACTTGACCAAACTTGAGGTGGATAAAGTGGAAGTAGAGTCAGAACTGGGAGGGAAATGTAAAGCAGCGTTCATCACAGAACTGTAATTAGCAAAAGTGGCACAAGGCTTGAAATGTGGCAAACAAAGTCTCTGTAGCAGAGTGAATGATCTGACAGTGGAAGAGTATAGAGCCGGGGTTGAAATACTGCAAGCTAATGAGCTAAAGAGATCCAGGTGGGCAGACTGGGCGTGGTCAAGAGCTGATTGCGGACAGGTGTGCGGAGGAGCAGAGCTGGGAGACTGACAGTATACTCTCTTATTTTTAGTTTAAAAGAAGTATACTTGAAGCACACTTGAATATACTTCTTTTTGTTAAGGGTAGAACTAAAGTGAAGCTGAAATGAATCCTTCAAAGAGGCAGGTTTGTTTGAGGTTACCTGTTGTGACGTATTGTACTGCTAAAGATGCAAAATGGTGCAGGATCCAAGTTGCCTTTACTGACTGACTTCCTGTGCAAAGTGTCACTCTGCCTTCCATGCTCACATTAGGAAAAATGCTGAATAATTAGGAATCCTACATATTTAAAGAGTTTGATTATTTTTTGGCCTTTTGCCTTTATTGGAGAGGACAGGTGAAGACAGACAGGAGAGGTGGAAGGGAGTAGTGAGAGAATACTGAAAATTTGGACTCAAGTACAAGTACTGTTACATGTCACATTGTTACAAAAATATTACTCGGTTACAAGTAAAAGTACCGGGTTTAGAAAAAGTACAAAGTATTGTCTCAAAAACATTTATGCATTTTTATCTGACAAAAATAAAACAGCATATAACAATAATAATGTATTTTCATCCTCACTAAAGTTTTTTGGATAAATATTTTGCCTCTGCTGTTGTTTTGCATCAAAATTCAAACCAGTCCTGGACTTGTGCTATTCCATTCTAGGTTTTTGTGAGCTCCATTAGTCACTTACCTTATTCCAGGACTCCATAGTCTCCTGGGGGGCTTTGCCTCTCTATAGAACAGAAGACCAAAGGTGGGCGTGGTTTATACCAGAAGTCATGTTAAATGGGGCAAATGTTGCATTTCCTGTCCTAATATTCATTGGTAATACAGCCCACAAAGCATAAAAATGATTTCCTATATAATAATGAAATATATTTCCACATCCTCATACTGTACTTTTTATTTCTTTCTCTTTTTATTTTGAGCTAAGCTAAGTTTAATGAGCTGTTTGAAGCTTACCATCACCTCCCCTCTAACTGAGGGATACTGAAAAATCAGCATTAAATAAGTAATAGATTAGGGTAGATGCAACCTGCTCTAACTCTGCTGACTCTTTCTGAAAAATTATTTGTGCCGAATTATGTATTCGGATGCAGGTGCATCCCTAAATACTGGTATTAAAAAACAATATCTGATACTATAGCCAAAAGAAGGTTACTTTTATTAAGTTGAAATTAATGTCTTGCTTTGCTTGCTTTGACTTAAAGTTTTCAAATGAACGCTGTCCTATGCACACAAAGTAGGATCTTTTTTTCTTTCAACTTGCACACAGTGCTGGGACAGAAAAAGTCTCTGAACTCTGGTTTTGCTGCAAGTCAAATATGAGGATGTGCTTGAGAACTTTGATACTATTGAATGTTAGTATTGTTTTGTTTTAAATATGTGATATTGAAAAAGTACTGAAATACCAGTTCGCAGACTTGTGTACTCACTGAAACCACTGCCTTATTTTAGGCTGCGTTTGTAAATAAGAATTTATTCTTAATGACTTTCATGGTTAAATAAAGGTAAAATAATAAAAAGTATCAATTCTTTTGACAACCTTAATTCCAGGACACTTACCAGAACTTGACCATCAAAACCATGATGATGATGTACTGGCTGGGGACCCACTGCCCCAATGCCTCCTACGCCATGAAGGTGGACGCTGACATCTTTGTGAATGTCTTCTTACTGCTGAGACGTCTGAGGAGCTCCCCCCGGCAGGCCTTCATCACCGGCTCCGTGATTAGTGACGGCAGGCCGAGGAGGGACCGGAACAGTAAGTGGTATGTATCAGAGGAGCTGTACCATGAGGACAGCTTCCCCTGGTACGTCTCTGGAGCTGGGTATGTCTTCTCTGCAGACCTGGCCTCCAGGATCTCCTGGGCGTCCAGGTTTGTCCGGATGATCCCCCTGGAGGACGTCTACGTGGGGTTGTGTCTGCGCGTGCTGGGCATTCGGCCGGTGTACGCCCGCACCTTGCTGACCCTCAGGAACCTGTTTGAAGTCAGGAACCTGGAGTACGACAGGTGCACGTTCTCCCAACTGGTCATCGTCAACGGGTTTAAACCATCACAGCTGCTGCACATCTGGCAGGACTTCTCCAAGGGGCACACCAGCTGCTGACAGCAAGCAGGAGGGCCTGAAAGAAAGTTTCAAGTCATGAAACAAGTAGCCTGATGTAAAGGAAACAAAGCCATTACATACACAGCCATGGGTGGGGCGGGGTCAGAGGAAAGGGGGAGGAGTCAGTTTAATTGAAGTGGTTAAACAGAGTTTAACAAATGAGGAATTTAAAGCCATATAAAGAATGTAGTTCTGAAAGTTTTATTAGTCAATCAACTTTTTTTTGATAATAGATCAAAGCAGAACTTTGTAATGAATCACAGATATAATGAATCGCCAGATAACATCTTTAAATGGCTTGTTTAGTCTGACTAACAGTCCAAAAGCCAAAGATATTCAGGTTCCAGTCACATCAGTAACACCTCTGTTTCAAGGGATAGTTCACCCAAAAATGAAAGTTCAGTCATTATCTTCTCACTCTCATGCTGATTGAGGGTCAGGTTTAATTTTTTAGTCCACAAAACACTGCTGGAGTTTCACATGAAAACAGTGTTGCAGAATCTCCCAAACAATGGAAGTGAATGATGACCAGCTTTCAAATGTAAAAAAACCAACTGAATAAAAACATAAAATGCCTCCATACTGCTCGTCTGGTGTAATCCAAGTCTCCTGAAGCCCTAGGATGCAACGTTGACTAAAAAATGTTATTCGCACCATGTTTTCAACCTGAATTTTCACTATAGATCTTTAGCTTGGAGTCACGTTCATGTGCACATGCACACTGTCTGAACTGGGTGTGTGTGATGTGACAGGGTGCAAATGGCATGTTGGGACTTTAGGAGACTTAAGGGATTATGCCAGATAAGCAGTATATCACCATTCACTTCCATTGTTTGGGAGATTCTGCAACACTGTTTTCCTGTGAAACTCCAGCAGTGTTTTACAGACTAATAAAATCAACCCGGCCTTAAATTTGCATGAGGGTGAGAAGATAATGACTGAATTTTCATATTTGGGGGAACTATCCCTTTAACCCATCTGTTCTCTGGTGCTGCAGTATATCTCCTGTGCATCTGTGAAGCACCTTGTGACTCTAGTTTTGAAGGGTGCTATAGAAATTATGTTTACACCATTCCTCATGTAAGACAAAAAATGCGACTAATCATTAGCACAGAGAAACTGGAGGCAGGAAGTGTTTGTCATTTTTGCTTGAAAATTGACTCAAACCATTAATTGAGTATCAGAACAGTTTTACATCATTAATACTAGATTCATCTGTCATTGATCACTCAATTGCAACATTTATAATAGATAATGAAAGTGTTAGGTGCAGCCTTAATAGAATGTCTGTTACGTCCTCTGTTTGACTTTCAGTCTGACTGGTGAGACAACATTCTTCACTCATCAGTCCATTAAAGAGATAGTGCTTGATACTCTATGTCCAAAGTGCTGGAAAAGAAAAGTCATATCACTTTAAAGGAACAGTTCACCCCAAAATCAAAAATACATATATTTTCTGTCTTACCTGTAGAGCTCTTCATTGGTCTTTACAGTTTTGGTGTGAGTCGCAGCCTCTCTTATATAATAGAACTAAATGGCACGCGGCTTGTGAAAAAAAAAAAATTACAAAAATACTTTTGAAAAATTCAAAACCAGTGTCTCTTTCCAGAAGTCATGACCCAGTTCTTGAGATAATCCACAGACCTCGTTGTGAACAGTAGGAAGCACTTTCTTTCTGCAGTAGAATCTACTGGAACTACTTTCTTTCTCATAGAAGGAACACAGTTCCTACATGAAACTGCTATAACGGTTATGATTTCTTTTTTTTCTTCAAATGTTGCATTTTTTGGTGCTCGAGCACCACAAGCTGAGTGCCATTATACTGGAGAGAAGCCAGACATCTCTGCAGCTGATATCTCCGAACTCTGCAGCTCACACCAAAAACATCTAGATGGATAAACACCTCTACAGGCCAGGGGAAAATATGTATTTTTGATCAGTTGCTTTAACCCCTGTGGGTCTGTCCTGAAGTTGGCTGGATGCCATAAGTATTGTCAAATTTTGTAGTTTACACCAAAGACTATTTGAAAATAGATCAATTTTACTGCCATTGCACTTTTTCTTCAGTTAGTGCCTGATGGGTTTGGGCTCCACACTAAATTGCGTGGAGCCACATTACCCAGCAAACCTTGTGTTCCTTTATACTGTTATACAAAGAGCCTCAAACAATGTAGACATTATAGAAGAACCTGCAGCATATCTGTCAGGTTATTGTGCCTATTTATTTACAGTATGTATCTCATGACATTGTGCCTGTTTATGTATGTGTTGTAGTTGCACTTGACAGCCAGCTGGTGGCAGTGTGTGCCAGCAGATGATATGTTGCTTTCATTAAATAGTGTAGATAGATGTTGCTGTTGATTCAGTGCCTATGCAGATATATGGTGACCTTAAAGACTGTTATTATTATTATAAAGATTTGTAATTCAGTTACTCAGTGAGATTTTCCATCACTGTTTATTGCTGCTGATACTTTCTTGCTGCTGTTGCTTTGTTATATCTGCCTCGGTATCACTGCAGAGTTTTACTGTATCATCCTGGAGTGAATGCTGTTCCCAACCAGACAAAATAAAAAGTCTTGGCCAAATATTGAACAATTTCTCTTTATTGAAAAAAAAGAAAAGAAAGAAAGATGTTTCAGTCAGATACACAATCACACACAGCACATTATTTGGACATTATAAAAAGCAAAAACAGTATGCATGCATGCCAATCCGATCTTATAGCAGGTGGTGTACCCAAGGTGAGTAAATCAACAAAATAAAAAAAATAAAAAAAACAGCTTGCATGCTGCAGGGCTCCAATTTCCACTTATTTAATGAACCAAAGTGGTGATGTGACATTAGACTGGAGTGATGCTGCATGATGCTGTCTGCATCAAAATCTCATACATATTATTAATGTGGGTGTATATATAGATAAATATGCACATCACTGGTATTGCGTTAGGCCCTCAGTTCACAGTATCTCGTGCAATAGAAAAATCACACCAGTATATTTACATAAGAAAAGTATTAAGCGGGAAACACTTAAAAAGGAGTCTGCAACCACCATCAGACTCAAAGGCTGCCATCAACAACAGGATCAAACTAAAGAGGTGCCTTTATTAGTCCTCTACAGCAGTCATTCCCAAAAACTGGGTCAAGACCCACAGGTGGGTCACAGGAGAGTTTATTTGGTTCCCCACATAAAAAAGACTGGAGGCGGTTCTGCAAATTTAAGATTTATATCTGCAGTCCAGCTGCAGATATAAAGTTTTTATCAACAGAACAAAGTTTTATCACAGTGCAATATGAAAAATGTTTTAGTCAGAGATCAGGTCTACAGAGACAGTGGACGACAGCTCATTAGTTACCCAGGACATAGGCACAGGTGGTACACAGAAACACAACAAGCACAAAAATCACAATAGAGTCTAGATCCAGAATAGTTCATGTTTCAAAAGCAGATTGTTGACATGACTCCCCTCTGTGGGAGTTGGAGTTGGGAGCGAGGGGGGCAACAGTGTGATTCATGAGATTGAAATGGAAAAAAAGAATGATATAAAGCAGACTCAAGCAAAAGGAAATAGGAAAACAAAGAACAAAAGCTAAGAATGTACAGTGTATTAAGAAATAGTTTGAAAACTGAGTGTGTAAGTATGAAGTCAAAATGGGGATATGGACAATGGGATGTTTAAATCTGCAGTGACTGGGACATTTAGTGAAGCTTAAGTAAAAATAAAAATAAAAACACTTTATGAAAGATCATTTAAAGTCTTTACCACAAGATATTATCTTGTGAGAAATAGATGAGAGAATAAATATATTTTCAGGTCTTTGGGTGATCAACTTTGATTTACACAATTTTTCATATAAGTTCATATAAGACTTTTAAAAGGCAGGTTGCATATAGTGAAGCAGAGCGAGCAGTGGTTTGTAATGACTGGCCTGCTGGCTGCTGCCTCATGACTCACAGCATGGCTGCAGGACCGTCAGCAGATGGCAGCCTCACAGCAACCCTGCAACACCTACTGCTGTCTGACAACTCCACCAAACCACAGCTGAGTATGCAACTGATCTTCTTCCTCTGGGTTGGAAGTAATGTCTTTATCACAGACTCAGACTCAGTCAGTAAACACAAAACATGAAGTTGATGAGAGCACGGAGACTGAACTGAAACAACACAATGATCTGAGAGATGCTCTGGAGAGCTGCAGGAAACAACAGAGTTCTCCTTTTGACATCCCATAATCATTTGATTGGTAATATATACATATTGATTAGTGCAGCTTTAATGGCTCCTGGCAAATAACAAAATTAGCAGTGGGAGTCTGTGCATCAAGTTGTGTCTTTTCTGCATATCATTACACTGCCTAACTCAGTGCTGTTAACAATACAGCTCAGCCAAGAAGGACACCATTAATGTCTACATTCATGCTGTCACAAGGACAAGTCACTCGTTCATGAGTAGATGCACGTTTCCTCCTCCACAGGGATCTGGTTGGCAGGTTACCTTGCGTGGCAGCTGGATTCATGAGGTCGCAGCACCACAAGAGAATCCATCCTGCCAGGCTTTAAGTTTTCCGTGTGTCCACATCAGCCAATCAGGGAAAGTGGCAGCCACAGGCATCATTTTAGGTGTGATGACAGCAAGAAGCGTCCATGGAAGCGACTCATCTCCAACAAACAATGAGGTTGACGTAGATACTGTGATAGCATCAGTTCTATCAGAACTGGAGAGTATTTCTTCATTGAAAGAAGAGGAGAGAATGACACTGAAAGCTTTTATTGATGGAAAAGATGTTTTCACTTTTCTCCCAACCGGCTTCAGTAAGAGTTTGATTTACCAGCTGGCTCTGCTGGTAGTAACCCAACACACCAGATGGTTTGTTACACAGAACCAAAGGACTCTTGTGAATCCAGCTGCCTTGCAAGGTAACTCTCCTACTACATCATGTGGTCTGTTGATCTGATTGGTTGAAGTTTGCCCATATTAGACATGATGGTTCATCCAATCACCTGCCAAATGGTTTTTTAAAAGTGCCTGCCCTTTTCCAAACAGTTTCTAAGGAACACTTCCCAGATGGCTCTGTGGAAGAAGCCGTCTGGCCTGTTCAGTAGTGAGTTCTTCAATATTAAGAGTTCAAAGTGTAGAAAGAAAATAGTTCCTCCATGAAACTGTTCACAACAAGGTGTGTGGATCATCTTGAGAAACATTGCTGTTGAGTTTTTCAGATGTATTTTTTGGTGCATTGAGGACCGCAAGCTGACTGCCATCCAGTTCCATGATATTGGAGAGACGGCAGAGGAGGTAAAGTAAGAGGAAAAATGTGTGTTTTTCAGTTTTGGATGAATTATCTGTTTAAAGAATGTGAATGTTTGTGTACAATATAGAAAATGTGTTGGTAAGATTCAGTGACAGACACAGTGAAGTGAGCTCCTGCCTGTGTTGTTATGTTCCCCTCATCATGCCACCATATAAAGCTCTCCTCCATTCTTCACAGTGTCCATTTGTCTGTTATTTGTGTGCCTTCTGTTCCAGTCTATTCATTTCCCACACGGACTGACTGAGTGGGAGTTTCTGCTCCGGGCCAGAGCTCCACATTGTTCACAACACTCCCACTTCTGCTGAGCTCGATCTAGATCCTTCTGATCAGCACAAAAACAGACTGCACTTCATTTCATACAGTCATCATACAGTACATCATGTTTGGACTATTAGTGAAGACTCACTGCTGTTATTATAAACTGTTACTAACCCAATAACATCATCTGCATATATTTGATACATGAGTTTCCCAAACAAACCTGCATCATGACCCAGTTCACTACAGGCCTTATTAATAAATCTTGGGAGAGTTAATTTGTGCATTAATGAACGTTCCTGACCGTTGTTACTGCCACTTCCACATCACCATATACTGTATTATCTTGATGCATGCATATACACATTAAATAAATAAAAATTAAAAAATGGCTGATTTAACATTACAGCTCAATCTTTTTATTTTCTCTCTTCAAGAAAACATACCTAAAATACAATTTTTGTTTTTATAAAAATCAAAGATTCAAGTTTATCTAAAGAAGAAAAGTAAATTATCTCAACAAAACATTATTAGTTGGTAAAACTATTTTTAAAAAAAAAAAATTTATTTAAGAGAAAAGTTTGAGTTGGGCTCAAAACTCAAAAATCTACTTAAGTAAGTTGCCTTGAAACTTTTTCAACTTTTTTGTTTCTACGTACATTTAGGCAGAATTAACAGGCTCTTGTTTTTTCCTTTCATCAGCAAAACAATATACACAATATACAAATTTCCTGTGACCCACCTGTGGCAACAATTGCTCTTCAACATACATCAGACCGGCCCACGGGTACCTGCCAATGTCAGGCCATGCCCCCTGTCGGGGGGGTTTAGAAAACCGGGGATCCCACAGACAACAATGCAATTTTATGTTTTCTGAATTACAGTTTTGTCAAGTTTACATGAATTTATTTTGCATTAAACAACAACAAACAACAAAATCTGTCAATAGACAACTGTTGATCTCAGCGAGACTGAGATTTAGTCAGAGACGACAGTCTGACGCTTCTGGACTGAATTATAGTAGACTCACACTCATGCTAACGTTAGCTCTCCATCAGTAGGAACAATTGATGTTCTCTGGAGGGTCAGATGTTCTCACTTCTCCCTTTTTGGGATTCTTTCCTTAACAGGAGGGGTGGGGAACCAGAGATCATGATGAATTTATGTGTTTTACATCCTGCTACACAGCAGCTTTTTGGCAAGTTCCTGTCTCTCAAAATATTATAAATATGTGAGTTTTCTTCCGGAAGTTGGTGTGACCTGGGCAACTCAGGCTGGATGACGTATTGTTGGTCTGATGTATCAATATGATCAACACTTTCCTGAAAAACCTGTTGCATGCAAGCTGAGACATGTCTTCCACCCTCTGGTGGACTATCAGTGCACTGCAGGCAGCAGCCATCCCTTGAGTGCAAAATCCAACATGGCTGCCTTCATGCAGTGAGTCTCGTGGTTTTAGCAGGGAAATTCTTGGTAATGCTTCCATTTCCGCTTCAGTAGGCGGTAATTGCCAAGTGATATATTTGAAATTTCTTGGAAATTACCCGTGAATTATCTCCAAATGACCCATGGGTAATTTCTAGGAAATTTTAAATATTTTACTTTGTAATTACCACCTAGGCCTATTTACCAAGAAATTATGGGACCTGGAAGTGGAAGCATTACAATTTCTTTGCTAATTTACAAGTTACAGTAAGAGTAACAGTTATATTATTAATGATATTACAATATTTACTAAAGTGAAAAACTATAATTACTTAATATTTTGTACCTTCTATTATAGTAAAATGGGGGTGAAAATGTATGAATCAAATATGATACATAAGATAATATAATTTATGATTACCTCAATCATTATTCTATTAAAATTTCATAATGCATTATTCCACCACAATCACAAATACACTCTAGAACAAATTAATTTTAGACTGAAATGTCACCTTAAGAAATTTAGATATTATATGCATTATTTACATATGCAATCTGCTGTCATTACGATCACTTGTATGTTGTATGAGCACTTTTTAACTGATTTTCTCTTAAACAATTCCTTGGATCATTATCTATTTTAAACAGTTCAGCTTTCATTGACCAAACTGTTGTTGACCACAAATTTATTTTGTTTTTGATTTTTTTTTTTTTATACCAAGAACCAAACTAACTGAAATGTGCAAAAATTTTTCCATGCGCAATGAACGATATTGGTTTTTGTTTCTATAGTAAAAACTATTGTGATTAATGAGTTTTCATAAAAGCCTGACGTATCATATATATATATACACTACCGGTCAAAAGTTTTAGAACACCCCAATTTTTCCATTTTTTATTGAAATTAAAGCAGTTCAAGTCAAATGAATAGCTTGAAATGGTACAAAGGTAAGTGGTGAACTGCCAGAAGTAAAGAAAACAGGTAAGGTTACCCAAAACTTAAACTTAATGCACTAGAATTATACAAAAAGGCCATTTTCAGGGAACAAGAAAAGGGTTAACAACTTAAAGCTGTTCTGCAACAATGGAGGTTGATCAAGCCTTGAAAGTTGGTGCTACCAACTCCTACAGGTGTCCCAACTTTTCTTGATTACTTCCAACAATACTTTTATGCAGACAGAGGGGATTGTAACACATTGTGGTATGATACCCTCATGAGCATTATTTGAACAGTACTGTACTGCACAAAGTAGTGTGTTGCTATAAAAATGGCGACAAAAGGACAATTACCAATGGAAGAGAGACAGACCATCATAACACTTAAAAATGAAGGTCTTTCCTACAGAGAAATTGCGAAGAAAGTCAAGGTGTCAGTGAGTACAGTTTCCTTCACCATTAAAAGGCACTCAGAAACTGGAGAAACTCTGACAGGAAGAGGTCTGGCAGACCCAAAGCCACAACAGAATCAGAAGACAAGTTTCTGAGAGTTAACAGCTTGCGTGATAGGCGGCTCACAGGACAACAGCTTCAAGCACAGCTTAATAGTGGTGGTCGTAAGTAGTAGTAGTAGTAGTAGTAGTAGTAGTAGTAGTAAGTACATATATATATATATATATATCTGTCTCTATATATATATATATATATATATATATATATATATATA
>JAJHUR010101951.1:0-23947 GCA_027495735.1 Lutjanus campechanus | reverse complement strand
GTCCTGCAGTGTCTCACAGTTGCGATCACAACCTGAAGCATTTATTTACCGACACAAAAATGTGCGGTTGATGCCCAGTCAAAAAGGAGTGTGCTGCTCTCTGACTCACTGCTCCAGTTTGTAAGTTAAAATATTGTAGACCGCCCACGTTTCCCATCAGGCCTACTGCTGTGGTATGTTTCAAAATGATTCTTTCTATTAGTGTTTGTAGAGTGTCTGTTCACTGGTTATTGTCAGTTTTGCGCTGACTTATAGTTTTAACCATTAGTGAGGTTACATTTCTTGCCACCAGCTGTATTTTGTGACATCCTGATTGATTAATAGACCTCCCACTTCTAATCAAGCACAACTGGTAACACATAACATGACATAAATAAAGTAAATGGAATAATATCACCAAAATCCTATTTATAATGTGTTATATTAGTATAGTGGGTCGTTATTGCAAAATAAACCCTAGCAGGACCCTAATGTGACGTGAGAGGGTCTTGATGCAGCTTATTACTTGGCTACTTAAAAGAAAAGTCAATAATTTGACACAAAATATTAATTTAAAAAACAGTTTTATGGATTTTAAAATGATTATATTGCTCCTCCAATGTTCTGTTATTCATGTCGTTGCAACAGTCTGTTATTCAACAACAAAAAAATCCATATTATGTATGAAACAAAAAAAAAAGAATACAGAGGGAATGTATCAACAACAGCAAATATAAATACATAATGAAAGTTGAAAATCTTCAATAAAAATGACTAAATAATGACAGATATTAGAACAGATTAATTAATTTGACTGTAGGGGGTTTCATCAAATATATTTTAATAATATTATAAAAGATTTAAAGTTAACATTTACTGAATGCTGCTGTGGCAAATAGAGACAAAGGTTTCACTTGCTCTCTGCAGCTAACACTGTTTTTCTATCTTAAAGGGGTTTTTCACTACACTACAACGTCCACATACCTGGAGATTATAGAGTTATTCTGTTCTGGTGTAATAATAATGATAATAATCATAGATGCTTCCTTCTGGATGTCAAAAAGCCACCAACGAGCTGCAGACACAGTAACTTCAGCCTGACACGAGTGACAGGAGACCTAATACAGTTTAAAAACCCTTTACTGAAGAAAAAGTCACTCGGTACAGGAACTACGTGCTCCTGTGCCTGACGCAGCTCTCTGCTCTGCGCCACTCTACTGCACAGCACATGTCACTCAATAAATTATTGTTATTATGATTATTATTCGTACAGAAGAAGAAAAAGATAAGAACAAAAAGAAATTAGAAAAATTATGAATGACAGACATAGCAACAACCTGTTATTCATACATACTATTCATGCAAACAATCTCTGATGCTGTGAATATGTAATATAATACAAACCCTACTTTTTTAAATTTGCAGAAGTAGTATGTAGGGAAAAGAAATGACCGAAAATCTGAAAATGGGACTCAGATTGGAATAAACACAAATTATCTTTTCAATTCATGTGGCTAAATTGTGTTTGTACTGTTCTACCAAGTAACACAAACCCTTAATTTCACCCATAACCCCTTACATAATATCTGCTATATTTAATGACAGAACCCAGGCTTAAACCTCAGCAGGCATGTCACATCTGCAAGCTACTTCACAGGCTCCCGGCCCCTTGAAATAAGATTGATAAAGTGGAAGTGGAATTCCTTTTTGATGAGACATCTAAACTCTAAACAGCGCTGTGACCACAAAGAACATGGATAAAAGCTGCAGATCATTTTTCTTCTGGACATTTTGCAGCGCAGAGCGAACACTTGCGTGGCTTCTCGCTATTGTGGCCGTAACTCTCTCCAGACTGTTGAAAAAAAGCCGAAGGCCAGCCAAAACGTCGACACACACACACACACACACACACGCACAGACACTCACACCCATCTCTGTCTCCCTCTCTCACTACCGCTCTCTCAGGTTAATGAAGTGTGACCGCTCTGACAGTTGAGACCGCTCAGAAAACCCACCGAGGAACAGGTTACACCCCTCATATTTCCAAAGACAACAGACACACACGCACACACTCTGGCATCCAGTCTTTCTATCTGATGGCATCAGTCCTGCAGTGTGTGTGAGTTTTCAGTGGCTTATGGAAATGTTCTCCCACCTACGATACTACATCTGCTCCCCTGGTACCACTCCCCTTCTTCCCTCTGATCTGCGTCCAGATGACATTCCTGTCTGGCCAGCTTCATCACAGTCCCATGATGAATGAGACGGTCTCATTTACATAATAAACTGCTGGAGCTGGAAACCCAGGAACGAAAGGAAACCCACTTGAACTCTGGACGCCCATCTGAACTCTGTGAGACACTTATTGTTTCTTTTTGGGGTGAAAAGGCCACATTTACTCTGCAGTTTATCTGAGTATGTCAAGATATTCATTTTTATCAGGCCCACTGGACAGTAAGTTGGTCACTCTGTCTGCCCATCTTTCTGTCCGTTGTATATCTCGACAACTTTGTACTATTTGCCATGACCGACAGCAACAATATGCAACATTTTCCATAAAAAATATCAATGTACAGACTTGTATAAACATAATCTCTTTCAGTCATCACTTACGACCCACTAAAAGTGTGTTGTGGTGGTTGTATCTGCAGAGACCCCTCTCTACCTTTACTGTTAGTGTCAGTATGCTAACATGCTAATAATGACCAAACCTAGTCAATTTAATGACCCTAATCTGGCCCTTTGATCATTTTTAATTCAAATTTTAAATATATAATTGTGATTATATTTAAATAACCTGCTAACATTATAAGCGTATGCTGTTTACATTGTTTATTAGAAGATCATGATCGCTGTGTCATCATTGCCTGTTGTTAAAGGACAGTTTAACCCAAAATCAAAATGATGTATTCTTCCTCTGGCCTGTGGTGCTATTTGTCCATCTAGATAGTTGAGTTCTGGAGATATCAGCTGTAGAGATGGCATCCAGCTTGTGGTGCTCAAAGAGCCAAACAAACACATTTGAAAAACTCAACAGCAGCGTCTCTTTCCAGAAATCATGACCTGGTTACTCAAGATAATCCTCAGACCTTGTTGTGATGAATTTCATGTAGTTCTAGCAGGTTCTACAATAGAAAGAAGGAGCTGCTGCTAATTTGGATTACAAAGGTGCAGTGTTTTTCCTTGTACTTTTGGATATTCTCTTTCGTATCCAGTTGTGAAAACTAATGAAGTGGAGAAATTTTTTTTTAAAAAGTGAATCGTTTTACACATTTAAATTCTTAACTTTACTGGTACTTTATAGGCACACTAACACACATAGTTGTGTGTTGGTGTGCTAACATTAGCAATGTAGCACCAATCACAAAGTATAGCTGAGACTGACAGGGATGTTGTTAGGTTTACAGGTATTATAAATACAAACCAAATGGATATTTGGCCTGATGATGCCCCTAGATCAGGAATTTTCAAAGTCTAAGAGACTAAAATTAGTCTAGTCTAAGACTGTAGGCCTCCCGTCAGACAAAGCTTGGAAAAAGGCACACCCCTTAGTTTACTTGCTTAGTTTTGCTGCATTCCTGGTTTTCTGTGGGATCAGATTATGTTATGTTATCCCATAGTCACTCAACAAGTGAGCCAAGACAGCCTAATATTGCTGTTTGACATAACTTGACAGATAAAAAAAGGTCTGGTCGAAAGGCATTTATTACGGTCTGACTGACAGTAATACCATATCTCTGTATCCCACTCATTTACACTACCTAAAGTGCTCTCCTTTTGATAACTGATGTAATAACTAATGCAACAATTTTTTTTCCATTTCTTTTCACTGAGCCTACTCTGAAACTGTTTGTACACAAGAAATGTTAAAACCTAACGCGTCAGGTGTCAAGCCAATAAGCTCGTGGATGTTACAGTTCCCACGGTGGCAAATGCTGTCACAATTCAATTACAGAAATGGGCAGATTATTTTAGTTGACACAGCCCGCTGCATGTGGGCCAGTTCTGGGAATAGGAATGGTCATATGGGTCAGATATGGCCCATATACAGGAAGGTAGTTTTTGAGTGAGTTTGAGCTTGTTGCTTATTGTCCAATACACAGCATGCTGGTTTTGTGGTAGGGTAGGGTTATGTGTTGGGCTAACATAACATAGCCTATTAAGGAGTTATACACAGTAAACCCGTTTTTTAGTAAGTTTCAGCTAATAGCATGTGGGCTACATGTTGTGACAGGCATACATAATACTGGTTCCAGGGTGAACTGTGGCCATATTACAGCATGCTGTTTATGAACCAAAAATTGCTCTGTCATTTTACAGAGAATTTGGGCTCTTGAAATAGCCTCAGACTATTGGGCTGATGTGTACAGCTTTTCTTTATTGCTTTATACAGTTGGATGCCTCTATATCTTGATGTTGTACCTGTTACTGTACACTGATCAAATGTTACATTTTCATCGAAATTATTTTTGAAATACGCTGTGTTCATGTGCTCCATGGATGGTCCCATTTCCATCTGCCATATATCTGCGTTATGACATCAATAGACAACAACTTGGTTAAGTCGCGTAGCATATTTTTTTTGCAGATTTTCCGGTCTGTTGTTCCGACTCCTGAAGTGAATTTTCCTTGTCAGAAACTGATTTTACCGATTGTTCCGACATCACATGAATGCAGGAATAGCTCTGGTGTTAAGAGGAAAGAAAATGTCAAGCTGAATAGCTTCCCGTCAGTATAGTACAGCAGCTAAAATAGTGTACACTTAAACTGATTTTGACTTTTGTTGCTGCACAGCAGTTCATTACTCGGCGTCTGGGGCCCCTGTCTGCTTCTCACTGGGGCCAAGCCAACTAGCATCTACTGTAGGTAATACACTGACTATTGATAAATACCTCATACGGCCCCGCATCCAATAATCCAAACTATTCCTAACTGAGGTTAGAGGTTAGTCCAAATTATAGAGGTGACATTTTCCCCTGTGACAGTAACACCAGGCTGGGTGGACCTCGTTTGTGTGCTCCAATCAGTTTGAATGTATTGATGCATGAATCTACACTTAATAAACACTTTATTTTTCAACTAGGAGAAGTTTGACCTTATGAACAGCTGCTGCCACGAGCTCCAGAACAACATCAGTAACCCCAAACACATGTATTTCCCAAGTCTCTGGAGCTCTAACAACATTCTTCCAAAAATATTTTTGATTTCCATTTGGTGTTTCAGTGATGGTGGCAGAGAGCGCTGTGTATCATGTCACTCCACAGTCTCCAATGGGTGTTCAGCTGGGTTGAGATCTTGTGACTGTGTGGGCCATAACATATGATTCATACTCATTAACCCATTAAATGATTCCTGCTGCCAAGTGGGGAGGCATACGAATTTTTTCTCTAACTAATTTATTCTAATTATTTTTTTTTTCCCGTAAACTGTCACCTGTCTGTACATTCCAAGTGTGCTGTTTAGCATAAAATAGTTACGCAAGGATATTGTCTGAAGTTCATAGTTTCCCTATTTCATCAACAACTAAATTAAAGAGGGAAGAGAGGGGGAGATGTAGTGATTATAGCATTTCAATAAGATGGCGAGACGTATGGAAATTCAATCACTTAGAAATGTAGGTCCACAGAAAGCAAGGATGCCGTGTGAAGCGAGCAGTCTCTCCCCTTTTTTCCTCCATGTTTCTCTCTCTCCTCTCTCACACACACACTCCTCCCTAACCCCTACACTTTTCCATCATTCAAATAATTCAAAACACCCACCCGAGCCATCACGCGAATGGAAATATTGATCTCCCTTTTTCAGTCCCATTTTGGTAAGGGAAATCGGCTTGAGACAAATGTGACGGCCCCGCTCTTTTATTTAATCTTGCCTGGCTAACGTATGTACGTTCGAAAGGCCGCCTGCTCTTTGACGTGCGGCTCGGAAACTTGAGCGTCAGGTCAAACTCGGCGCTGTGGGGAAGGCCGCCGAGAGGCTCTTCAATCACGTGCGGGACGTAAACACCTCCGTCTTGTTTTTCAGCCCTCTCATGATGGAGACGGATTGGCCTGTTTTCTGAGACTGGGGAGAAGCAGGGAAAGTGTAGTCGCATGATCGCAGAGCGTGTTTGTTTGTTCTTGACGTGTGTTTATCTAAGTCAGTGGCGGACTCGGGCTGTCTGAGGGGCAGGGGCAATAAAAAGGGCACCCACTGTATGTAGTGGTGCACCAAAGGCCATGATGCATTCATGGTGAAACACTTTCAACCCCTGGCTTAAGTTAAAATGATTTTATTATGTGACTTAAAGTACAACAACTTCTACACCTCTGTAATAAAACACACAGGGAAATATTAACCCTTAAACCATTTAAAGGCATGTAAACAACAACTATTTTCTTGTATGTAGGGCAGCTAGTGGCACTGTATCATATTTTGTCCATTTGAACAGCAGCCCAGAGGGCACTTTATCACATTTTGTCCACTAAAAAGACACCTTTTTGCAGCGTTTTTTCAAACATGGTGGCACCAACGGGGGCAATCACCCTCCTTGCCTTTCCCTTGATCCACCAGTGGTCCAAGTGAGTAGTCTGTATGCACCATGTTCTCTTTTCGAGGCTCTGTATTGTCATCTAGTGCACTTGGATGCATTCCTCTGTCAGTATTGTGTGTGTATATGTGTTCTTGTGTCTGATAACGTGTGTCTGTGTGTATTCATCTTTCTGCTTCCTGTGTAGGCGTGCGTGGACGTGTGATTGGCAGGTGAATGGACTGCTTGTCAGATGCAATTGGCAGGTAGCAGCTGTAGATCATTGTTGAGGTCAGAGGTTTAGAACACACACATACATACACATGCACGCCCCCATGCACACAATGTCAGGCCACCTTATTAGCACTGTCCCCGTAATGAAGGAATCCAAAAGGGTCTGTGTTCGGACAGGTGCTCCAAAAGTTTGAACACTTGCATGAGTGACAGAAAGCAGAGAAAAATGTCAAAAGTTCAGATTTCTTCTTCTCAAAGACAGCAGCTATTCAAGAAAATCCTCAGTGTGTGTTGTCATTCTGTATGAAGAATGTGTGTCCAGGGTTAGTCTGTCTGTCAATACGTTCGCCCTGTGGGAGTGATCGATAGCCGTGATCGCTTTTCCTTTTCCTGTGTGAATAGGCACAGCCAGCTTTTAACCCACATATCTAGACTGTGGCCATCAGTCTGAATGGTTGACACTTGCGCTGTGATTTCTCACACTGGGTATTAGACAACATCAGTTAACAGCTGGTCAGATGGGGACAAGTCTGGTCTCAGCGGCATTGAATAATTCGCCAATCAAAAAATTTACATGTGCAATGGTATTTAACTACGATTTAAGTTGCTAATATTGCATTTGTGAACTAACACACTAAGTTTATTGTACAGCATGTCACAATGCAATAGCCTGAATAATATAATTACATAAATATGTGAAAATAGATGAACAAGATATTAACAAGATATTGATATTAATGGTTTATCCATGTTTACAGTGTGTCTAAAACTCTAGGGATGGTAATGTTGTAAGGCTGCCACGAATGATTATTTTCATTATTGATTAATCTGTTGATTATTTTATCAATTAATGGTTTAGTTGTTTGGTTTATAAAATGTCAGAAGAAGGTGAAAAATGGCTATCCCCAGAGCTCAAGATAACGTCTTCAAATGACTTGTTTGGAGGAGTAGGAGGCCTACTTAGTTGTGACGATCCTTCTCCTAGTGAACTGGTCAACAGTTCACACGTCACATCACATATTGGATCAATTGACATGAAATTGGTTGCAGACATTTGTCATGCGTCTTCTGATATATGACAAATATCCCCCTCACTTAATTTAAAGTAATCTTATGGTAATCCTGTTCAGAAACACTTTTTGTTATACTGGGTGAAATGGTCCTTCCATCCTAAGAGTAGGCAATACATTATGTATTCAGAAAAAGGAACGAAAATAATCAGACCTCTGTCAGCTGCAGGCCTGTAAAAACTCTGACCAATCCCTGCCATTCGGTCCGCATGGAAAGGAACCAATCAGATGCCTTCATGTCTCGTCCTGCTCCCGCCCCCCTCGGTCCCTCCCTCCTCCCTGCGTGCGCACTCATCACGTTTCACTGTTGGCGGAAATATTCGGCACACTCCTCAGCAGAAATACCAAGTTAGCAGAATAAGCTCATAAGCTCATAAGGGTACAATGGCAGAGAAAATGCAGCCAAATATACCACTTCCAGCGTTACTTGTAACGGCTCGCCCCGCTAAACAGGCAAAGAAAAGAAAGCCGGAGGCAGAAAAGGCTGCGATGAAAAATGCTCTGGATAAAGCTCGAGGACAAACCAGAGTCAACATCGGTGCAGCCTTTGAGCGGTGGAGACAACTGAGGCATCTGAAGGGCCTGAAAAGTGATGCAGAGGTTGATGTCTTTCTGTTGGACAGGTAATGATTTGTTTTGCTTCGGGGGGATTTGTTATTTTCATGAAATATGTAACGTTTGCCAACTTAGCTACTTTTGTAGCTCGTATTAGCCCAATGCTAACATTAGCTTCTCTGTCGGTGTAAGCCGGTTGTCGGTACATACTGCTTATCTAACTTATAGGATCTGTGCTTCCTGCACAGAGCATTGAGCGTTTTTACTCGACGTGGGGCGTGGTTTTGGACGGAGCACTGACGGGAGGGGGAGGAGGTGGTGGTGCTTAGAGGAGGTGCCACTTTCAAATCTTGCTAGCTCTCCAACAGCTTTCTCAACATTACCAACTATAGCTTTAACCTGCGATCTCATTACCATTCATCTAGACTACGCCCACATTTACATTCAGAGCTTTCCCCAAAATCGGCCCCTGGGGAGGACTGCCTCCCACTTAGAAAATCTCTGATGTAGACAAATGAAAAACTTTCCAATTCTTTGGTTTATGACCCCACGGCTGCAAAACTAATGTCACTGCCATCAGCCTCAGCTGTACTTTGTGTTTAGAGATGATCAGCAAATGTTAGTATGTTAACACACTGAACTAAGATGGTGACCATGGTAAACATTGCTCTTGGATGCTTAGGATGCTGATGTTTCCTCTGTGCCTAAGTGCAGCCTCACAGTGCTGCTAGCGTGACTGTAGATTCTTAATCTTGCTACCGGGAACACAAAAGCTGTTTGGATTCGTACATTAATGACTGTGTATACACGCCTACTACTGTATTTTTCAATATAAGCATTTCCTCTGTGACTCAGTTCATGTACTGTAAATGGTGCATACTATTCACAGATAATGGATAATAATGATAATACTAGAGCAATTATAAGAATCCAAAACACTGTAGCTGGGTAACCCCGGCACGTATTCAATTTCTAGGATATTATATTCATAACCTCCAGAGTAATATTATGTTTATTCATGTATGTATCATATTCATAAACAGGATTATATAGAACATGACCCAGTACAGAGTTGTGTGCATGTAAACACTCATTACAGTATCCACACGTCTGAGCACCCATACACATACACTTTTAATTTGCATGACACACACACAGGAACTTACATGAACAGATGAACACACACCCAATCCAGTTCTCCTTATCTTTATTTGTTGGCTGGGGGTAATGGATTACATGTAACAAGATTGCGTGATTATGGTACAAACAAAAGGTAACAGTATTCCATTACAGTTACAGAAACAAAAGTCATAATCAGTTTACAGATACATTTAGTAAAATCGGGATTATTAGAAGGATTACAATTTAAATATACATTTTTAATATAAAGAACGAGATACTACCATCCAGTGTGTACACCTTACAACACTTCATGAGTCTCACAACACTACTTTGGTCCATTTTTAAAGTAACTCTGCTGACCCCTCTTTATTCACCCTCTCTGGTAGTTTTGGTGTTTTTTATCCACACTTTGGCATTTTGGGACTGTCTCAAGATACCCATGTTAAACTCTCTGTGCCCTTAGCTATTAGCAGCGCAGGCACCAGAGCGAAGCTCCGCCCACCCTGCCTCACCCCCAGGGATGGCAGCCTGTCCTGGGCTGACTCGCTGAGACCCCCAGTGGGAGCACGGAGAGCTCTTTGGGAGCCAACAACGAGAGAGCTGGAGGACGCTCAAAGAGGAGAAAGATGAAAGACGGAGGCAAAGAGGGAAGCGCTGAGGGCCCGTTCTGTCTCTCCCCCTTGTTTGTCTCAACTTTTTTCTCAGTTCTGACTCTGTTTTGTCATGTCGCAATGACAACTTCTTGTTATCAATTTAAGTTTGGGGGAAAAAAATGCAGTTTTAATTATGCTCACTGAGGGGAGGAGGGAGGAATTCAAAGAGAAAACAAAAGGAGAGCGTGGATTTCCCGTCTCAGCACCTATCTATTAGTCATCATGGCACAGCGTTGTTGAACCACTTCTCCTTCTTCTTAAAGGAGAAATCTGTAATATATTTACTGTAACGAATCATAAAATGACCACGATATGTCATCAGAGATCAAGAAAACGTATGAAGTTGAAATATTTGCCTCTCTGATATCAACACTGCAGCCATGGTGTCTTTCTATTCCAGGCTGGAATATCTGGTTTTGTTTGCCTGTTTTACATTAATTGGAGTTTTAAATTAATGCTGAATGATTGCCAAATGAGTAAGTGTCTGTTTATCAGTTGTAAGAAATCAGTTAAATTGAGCAATATGTATGGAGTCCGGCAGGCAGCAAGACAGGCACCCACTTAATTCAAATTCCAGGGTGACAAAGGAGTGGGTTTTTGCTCCTGGCTCATTCAAATTTCATGAAAAAATCCTGTCCCATCCCAATCCCGCTCCCGTCAATCCACAGTCCCCACGACATTACACATGTCTATAAAAACCCTCACCTACTGTTATTAGGATTCTCACTCCCACCGGCTCCTGTTGACTTTTTTCCTGTTACGTCTCAGTCCGGTGATGAATAGTGAAATTGACTCGAATCCCACAGAAATCCCATGGGAAATGTGCACGTCCTGCACGTCCTGCACTCCTGCGGAGCTTCTGCAGCTTGCAGAGCTTCCCCCTAGTCTGAGGAGGAGGGGGCGGTGGGGAAACAACTGGCAACCCATTTTATATACAGTTTAAGGCTCCAGCTCACTATTTGGACTGCAGTACTTATTTTTGCATGCGCAACTGCTACATATTGCTCCTTTTAAGCTGTTCTCTTTCTGTTCACTCTCCTCCTGGTCTTCCTCGATTTATCTCTGCTTCCCCATCCTACTTCTACATCCTCCTCTGCACCCTCTTTCTCCTTCCTTTGCCTTATTTTTGATGCTTTTTCCTTCTTTTCCTTTGCTCTCTTCATCCACCATCCTCTTCTTCTTCTTCTTCCTCTCTGCTCCTCCTCCTCCTTCTTTTCCTTTTATTTCCCTTCGTATTCTAATTTATCTCCTATTCTTCATCTTCCCCCTCCAGTTTCCTCTCCTTCCTCCTTTTTTTTGCCTCCATGTCATTACAGGCATATAATTTATGAAGTGTTGAAAATGTTCCTCTCCACTCGCTGCTCTGCTCTGTAACCAAGGTTACCAACATGTGAATCAGTATCACTGGAATCACGTGTGAATTTTAGGTGGGCAAGCAGGAATGGAAAAGCTTCAAGATTTGTATAGTCTGGAGTCTTGTGTTTAACATTTTTCAATTAGAAGTGATTTTTGTTTATAAATGACTGATATTGTTGTTGACCCTCTTCGGGCTCCCATAACACGCCCACACACACGCGGACACACCACATGAGTCACTCACGGTGCATTGTATTACTGTATTGTTTTGGATTGCATGTGGGCTAAAATAAACTGACATGCTCATTTTCTTCTATTTATCGTTCAGCAGATAAATAGAAAAGTGAGACGAGAGGCGATCACCTCCAGTGCCTGGTCGCCAGCCCAGACCTGTCCTGTCCAGCCATGTGAGTGTCTGCTTGGTGTGCATATTGGTTGTTTATCACTTGTTATTGAAGGGCAGTCAGATCACGGTTCCCTAAAACACCATAAGAATATACGTAAAGGGATAGTTCACCCAAAAATGAAAATTCAGTCATTATCTACTCACCCTCATGCTCACTGAGGGTCGAGTTTCACAGGAAAACAGTGTTGCAAACATAAAACAAACATAAAACAAACATAAAATGCCTCCATACTACTCATGTGGCATAATTCATGTCTCCTAAAGTCCTGACATGCCGTTTGCACACCATCACAACACACACACACCCAGTTCAGACAGTGTGCATGTGCATGTGAACGTGGCAAGGATCTACTGTGACGATTCAGGCTAAAAACATGGTGTAAATAACATTTATTTTAGTCAACTTGGCATGATGGGGCTTTAGGAGACTTGGATTACACCAGATGGGCGGTATGGAGGCATTTTATGTTTTTATTCTGTTGTTTTTTTCCATTTGAAAACCGGTCACCATTCACTTCCATTGTTTGGGAGATTTTGCAACGCAGTTTTCCTGTGAAACTCCATTTGTGGACTGAAAAACTAAACCTGACCTTCAATGAGCATGAGGGTGATTAGATAATGTGTGAAAGATCAGGATTTACAGGCAAAATAAGGCAGAAAGGTAAATATTCGTAAGTATGTTTTCATTAGTGTATAATAAGAATATTTGTGTTTTCATTAGTTTAGAATGAGCCACTTATATGTACAGAGGGTGTGGATTCTCTTCTATAGAGACTGTCGTGTTTCTACAATAGCTCAAAATGTACAAACCAAAAACTGTCCCTAGATACTAGAGCTGCCCCCCTAATGGTCGACTAAACCGTTAGCTAGTGAAATGAGTCTTAGCCGTCCACATTTTCATTTATGTGTTAGTAGCAGAAAAAAACCCCCACCTCAAACCGCATTTAGGAGCTTGCTGTTAGGTCTGCAGGATTGTTGCAACATGCACCTTTTCTCTTGTCAGATTGCAGTCACCGGCACACTGCTGCAAACTGTGCTGTAGCTGCTGTTAGCTAGTTGGCTCAGGTAGCAGTCCTAACTTAACCAATGTACTGTGATGTGCAGAACTCACAGTACACTGACGATGAAGACACCGCCGTTCAGGCATGGACAGGAGGTGTGAAACGGTTCAGCATCGACTCTGTAGTGAGTTGATTTGTAAGTATGCATCATCATCCATCGTATTGACAACAAGGTTATACTGTGTTGGAATAAATTAACTAAATGTTCAGTCTCCTTGCTGGTTCTTTTGACACATTCAGAGTCATTATCCTTTTTGCTGTTGGTATTAATCAGGTGGCTCACTTCATGCCCCAAAAATAAGTGCTTGAATTATTAAATTAATATCGTAAAGGTGTGACAACTGGTTGAATGTTGGCTTGAACTGACAATTACCAAGAAAACCTTTAGCTGGGCAGCCCTACTCTTTCACACATTGCCCCAGTTTTCACGGCCACTCTAGGTTCTCCTACATTCTTGAAATTAGGTATTTGCAATCTGCAAGCTCGCCACAAGATGACACTAAATCCTGCACACTGGCCTTTAAAACGCTTTCCTCTACGCTTTGCCAGATATATTCATCTGTTGACCAGATCACAAATCTGATTGCAGTTGATTGTTGCTTTCCTTGGATACATGCAAATCAGGGTCGGCCGTCCAATCCAGTAGATCACCTGCCATATGGCAGAGCTCCGAGCCCAATACACAATCACTGGAGTTCCGTTTGTAAAATGGAGGGAAGTACACTTGAAACGTGAAAAATATTCCCATGGTTACATCTATGTAGCGTGAGTGAATCTGCTGATTATTATCACAGTTAATCATTTGGTCTAATGTTCATCGCTATTTCCAAAAGCCCAACGTGATGTCTTCAAATTGCGTTTTTGTCCAACCAACAGTTCAGACCTCAGGGACTCTTAATTTACTCTCATAAATAACAAAGAAAAGCTGCAAATCCTCACATTTAAGAAGCTGGAGGCTGGAACTTTTGTCATTTTTGCAGCTGGATTGATACAAATAATACCATATGTGCTTCTTCAGGCATGCGTGAGAAAGATGACCAAAAAACACAGCTGAAAGACTTCCTCTGTTGACACACTGTTAAACAAAATCATATTGATTATTGTTGGCATATTTTGTTAATACTGATTAAGTTTCAAGATAAAAAGCCCTTGATAGCGCTTGTATACATTTCTGGAGTTGGAAGGTCAGTTAAGACAAATTTTGTGACCCTTCCTCGGGGGTAACTAAATAGCCAAGACTCGGGAATATTTTCGACTGATCCATTGATGGGTCCTCCACCTCATATGACCTTTGGCAAAAGAGCCTGAGAGCCATGGCCCTGCATGCTAACTAAATGTTGCTGATGCAGTGTTGTTGAACAAATTAATCTCTGTCCCCTGTTCCCCTGTACCCAACACCCCACGTCAACTCGTACAATACAGTACAGTCCTCCATACAGTTTGAACCCACTTTGACCCAATTCCCCACATAGTATTTTGTGAAGAAATCAAGGCATAAATCCTGACTGTGCGCACCCTTTAAAGTTTGTGTAAAGCAATAATAAATGTGTATTCTGAGTTTGTCACACCAGAAAATGTGTTATTAACAACCCAGCTAAATTTAAATTATTAAAAAAAATCACCAAGTATATAAAATTAGGTCTTAAACTCCTCAAAAACATTAGCAGTTTTCTCTGCTCTGAAACGCTGGGGGCATGTCTGAGAGAGTTGTTGAAGGTATATTTGTAGCTGAGCTTTAGGGACGGGGAGCTGTTCATGGTTTTTTGTGGTGTTGGGGGGGCCATGGCTCTGGCAAGGCACCGAGCCATATTTCAGGTCTGCCCAAAAAACCCTCAACGCAGAAATCGCAAGCAGCAGTTCACCGGTCTTTTCACATGTTTTTAACTATTTTCTAACATTTATAATACTGTGTTTAGAAGACAAAATCCCTTTACACAGACTTTAAAAGCCCCAAGAACTTGTCAGTTTCTTATTAAGTGCGACCTGGTCAGTTTTGGTTACTTCAGTGTTCCTGTTTCTGTTTTCTCACTGGTTTGAAATGGGCAGGGCTCAGTTGGAAAACACTTAATTCCAATCAGAGTTTAGCAACATTTAAATCAAAAACATAATGCCAATTGTGGGGTTGTTTGATTGCATTGCCAGCGACGTCTGATCAAATCTGATCAAACCACACCCAAACAGTCCTGTTCAACCAGTTCTGAGTGTTAAACACTCAATAATCAATAACTCAGGATGTTTCCCCCCCGAATCTTAACTTTGATTGTTGCTTATTTAGCCATGAAAATAATTTCTTGGAAAAATAGTTATGATTAGAATGTCCTCAGAGCCTTTCATGTTGAAAATCAAAATATTATCAATAGCTAGCTCTAAATGAGTGCAGGTTTGCTGGCACTAAGTATAGGGATTGGCTGCTTGTCCAGAAAATGAACACCACAAAGTTAAACAGCATATGTGAATAACAACTTCCTGGATTTCACAGCAACCACAGGAATCATATTCAATCTCAGCTGATTTTATTGATTAAAAGGAACCAGCTTTACATATGTCAACACGCCGTCAGTTAAATTGAACTGTTTTTGTCCTTATTTCCATTTTGGCTTGTTGATACCTTCCTCTGCTTTGGAAAGTGTACTTACCAGATATCTCATGACGATAAACAGCATGTAAAACGCTGTGTTTGCCCTCTACACTCATTTACTATGTACCACAGTCCTACGTTTGTTATTGTGAGGAAGCTCTGCCGAAGACACAGAAACATAAATATTCTTCGAGTATATTTTTTAGTGTAGGTCCTAGTTACTCCAAGGCTACAAAAGCCAAACATCCTGAAACACAACCATTAAATGTCCCGTGGCAACTTTGGGATTTAAAACAAACAATACTGATTATCATGTCATTGATTCTCCAAAACTGATATTGATCTCACCATTCCCAAATTCAAATTAAGTCGGCATGTTGCAATAGTTAAGCATGACAGAGGGCTGTTGTTTGTGTGATATTAAACCTGATCTAACCCTCACGTCAACTTCACTGCATCACTTTTAAAAAGAAGTCTGCTTCAAATTCTTTTTAAAGGAGTGTGACCTCCCATGAATCACTGGCTTGTTGCTTCTGGTTCTTTTCATGACAACAACAATAGTAAACATTTGTTTTTAATGACCCTGTGTGACAGGATGAACAGAATGGACTCACTTGTGCTGCCAAGGGAACTCGGGGCCTGTATACAGCAGAGGTATGGGAAGATCTTAAATTATTGGACAGCCTCCTGTCTCGTGGTGTAAAGGGTTAACTCTAAGAACAATACTGGAGCAAGGAGAGATAGGATGACTGATCAATATTGTAATTACTTCTTCTGAACAATCCTCACTCCTAGAGCCTGTAGGGGGGAGGGCTAATGAGGGTTCAATAACATGGAAATCACACGCGCACGCACACACACAGTGCAACAGTCCATCACACACAGACAGTCTCTTCCTTGTCCCATCTCAGGGAAGGTCAGAGGTCAGAGATTCGGGCTGGGATTCAGTGTCATGAATACTTGTCATCTTTCTGAAAGAGGACAACCCCACTTCCTGCAAACTTAATATGACCAAGGATCAATGATGCTGAGGAAACATTTGTGAAAGCTCAAATGTCATGTAAATTTTGGGGGGTAATGAACATTTGATCTGAGTTTTGAGCTTTCCTGAAGGTAGTGCTAGATGTCAGGTCATTACCAAGTTATTACAATTCATCCTGCGAGGGCAATTAATGTCTGTACCAAATTTCATGGCAATCCATCCAATACTTGTTAAGCGTTCAGTGAGGACCAAAGTGGTGGACTGATTGACTGACATTGGCATCCTTGAAGCCATTCTGCTAGCATGGCTAAAAATAATCATATACTGATCATTTTAAAAAATATTAGGTTTGTCCTGAATGGGCCACCAGAGAGCTTTTACAGTCAAAGAGTTTGTCCCCCATGTGGATAAACGTACCATTTTGACTTGATGGTGGTATGAAAGATGGAGGGTACGAAATTGAAAGGGTACATCCTCTGGGGTGCTTAAATTTACCTCATACTTGCAATTACTGTGGCTTCATTGGAGTCTGTCAAATAGATTTATAGAGAGACTTACTTTTTCAGTATACAGGTAGACATTTTTAGCTCATGGTAGTGCTGAGGAATGGATCAGACTTTGACCGTAAAGATTAAAATGCATCCTTGTGCTCCAGTTTCTAATAAAAAGGGGGTAATAATCAGAGTTGTTAGGCTCCATCCCCTGGTGACCATAAATGTCTGGATCAGCTTTGGTTGTTTGGAAATTCCATGCTGCAGTTTTTTAGATAAACCTTCAGAGAATCACAAAATCATTAGGATTCATCCGCTGGGGACCATGAATGTCTCAAAATCCCATGACTTGGATTTGTATGTTGCTTTGAACAAAAGCAGATATGTCTACCCACCCTTCCATATAAACAGACTTCCACCAGCCTTGGATCTGGTTGGGCCAATCACAGTCGTTTATTTAATATGCGTTGGACTGTATATGTTGATCAAAAGAGCGTCACTGACCCAGTTGCATGTCACATGTTTCACTACAGTAATCCAGCAGAATGCCTCAAGCTCCCAAAACTCAGGTCAAACTGACAGACGAGGCAGTGCTGATCAAATGTGGATCAAGATTTTGTCACTGCATTGCCTATTTCTTGCCAAAAAAGTTTTCAGAAACATATTTTGGTGTACTGTTCCAATTGTGTCAAGAGGCATTTTGGGCTGCATGTGTGGATAATGCATCTTGGAAATTGAAAACGATCATCACTAGAAGTTCCAGACCAGTTTATATTTGCAAATTAGTCTGTCGATGTCAGGCTAGACAAAAGGATCTTGAGATATTTCAGTCCTGAGCAGAGTTGGGAAAAGACTGATTGACAAACCAACAGGCTGACATCAGAATCCTAGAGTCCAGAGCTGCAATGATTATTCGATTAATTGATTATGAATTGATTAAGAAAAAAAGGCCATAATTCTCTGATTCTGGCTTCTTAAATGTGAGTGTTTTCTGGTTTCTTTACTCCTTTATGACCGCAAGCTAAATATGTTTGGGTTGTCGACAAACCAAGACATTTGAAGGCATCATCTTGGGCTTTGGGAAATGCTATTTGACAGCTGTGCCACATTTTCTGACATTTTATGGAACAAACAACTAATTGATTAATTGAGAAAATTATCAACAGATTAATCAACAATGAAAATAATTGTTAGTTGTGGCCCTACTTGAGTCATTGCAGTCTACGAAGCTACCTACATAACATTACCTAGTAGGTTGTCTTTAATAAAGTACAATCATTTGTTTCCATGTCATTTGTTTTGTCCCTTCTTCCCTCAGGCATGAATATTCCTCTGTGGATCTGAAGTCCTCATAATGCTGTATGTATGGAAAGGAGCCTCCTGCCAACTGAGAAGAGACAATTCACTCATTCATTAACCTCGTCTGTATCGGGTCTTCCCTGTCAGTAAGGTGGGTCATGGCAGTCAGCTCAAGGTGAGCAGCAACGTGCAAACAGCGCTGCTGGTGTGCAGGCCCGCGGAGTAGCCACGAGAGAAAGTTTTTTCCAGAGAGCTGAGATCACTCACTCTGATAAATTGGGGTCTTAGCTCGAACTGGCCAGCACTAACAAACATCATTCATCAAGCACTCATAAAAGCACGCCTTGGGAAGTGTTCATGGGCACTCAGTGTTGGATCGCCACTGCTTTATTCCATTTTATGAATAATAGATGCATAATTGTATTGCTTATTATTAATGAATGTTGTATTTGTACTTTTGGGTGTGCTTCACCCAGAACCTAGTCTTAATTGGGTTCTACTTTTTCTCTTATGTATTCAGAACAGCGCCTCACTCCTGACTAATAGGTACAACAAGCAGTGCTGGATCAATATGTTTTAATGGCCACTCTGTTAAGATAGTACACAATTAAGTAATCAGCCCAAACAAGGTCTATTGACAGAGGCTGTAGAGAGTCACACTTTCACTTTTTCTCTCCTCGTCCCCTCCTCCCATACGCACATGCAGGTGTTTGTTTTTTTCAGGTCATGTGTGCACGTGTGATTCTCAGCCTTCATGCTCCCACAATGAGCTATGTGCAACCAGGCCCAGGTGATTAATATCCGCTACTGCACACGAGCGCTAGCTGCGACAGACGCTATGAAAAAGAAATTGGTCCTCCTCATTGATTTGTTCCTGCTCTCAGATCAATGATCATACACTGTAATGAAAATAAAGTACGCCACCGCAATGTAGTGAGTAATGTGCTGAGACTTTGTGTGTGTGTGTGTGTGTGCATCTGGCTTGCAGAATCCTTAAATGTACAATATGTAAGTTCTGCCACTAGGGGGCTCTCTGATGTTAAATCAATAACAAAAGACGTAGTTTGTTGTCATCTGAGGTAGCATGGAATCATGGGAGCTGTTGTGTTCATTGCTAAACAACCACCATAGCTGATGAAAGTCTGTTTGACATGATTCAGGCAGAAACCATGTTTACTCGTTCACATTATGTTTAGTCGTGTTTGCAGACTTCTTTTCTTACTCTCTGATGTATTGGAGCGGAAGTTATAGCAAGAAGCAGCTAGCCAGAAAACGCACAGTTACCCTAAAATATAACAGCCTTCATTCACTGGCCATTGTTCGAAACATTTGGAATAGCGGAGGTACACAACTCAAAATATATAAAATATGTCTAGTGTTTTTAGACATTTTAATGCAAAGATTTTGCATATATCTTCAAAGCTATAAAGACACGGAAATTGGGAGCTGTTTGCCTCCATATATTTTTTCACGTGCATCATGTAAAAACTGCAGCCAGGGAAGGACTTGCCATGGATATTGACTGGTGTTTAGAAATGAACGTTAATGCTACGCCCCCCAGCCTTGCAGCTACTGTACAGCTGTCCACTAACCTGGCTGACTGGGAGCTCCCAGTGAACATGGCGAGACCAACTGAGGTTATCAACAAGTAAAGCTGAAAAGTCTTTCCATCAGGAAACTCTGTCAATGACCTCAGTACTAGACATGCACAGATGTCATTATTTGTGTCTGTATCTGTTTCATTAACAAAATTATCTGTCTGTATTCAGATAGAGGACCAGAAGTGGGCGGGGTTTATACTGCATGTCAGGTTAAATTGAGCAAATATTGTATTATTTATCCTTTTGGCAATACAGTTGTGCCTACAAAGCATCAAAATAACTTAATATTAACATATGAGTGATTAGGAAACATATTTTTCATCTATCTTTCGTATTTTTATTTCTAACTAAGCTAAGTTTTTTGAACTGTCTGAAGCCCACCACCACCTCCCCTGCTGATATTGAAAAATCAGTTATATAAGTACATAGAAACATCATTCGGACGAAGGGAATAATCTTGGTGCATAAAATTAGCAATTGATCAAGGTAAAGGTAGATGTGACCTTTTTCAACTATGTTGGGGTAATCATGGAGCTGGCTTTTACTGAATAATAATGAGCAACTTTGGATAGAAGAAATATCTGTTTCCACTGCATTATTTGTGCTTCCCCAAATAACGAAACAGTTGCTAACGGAATCTAAATTAGCAGAAACTCGGACCCGAGAGTTGAAGCTGAGCAGCTGGACGACATCAGAGGGAAAACCAGAAAGCATTTTATCCATAAAACATGATCCAGTTTCACCCAAATTAGTGAATAATCTGCTGTCACAGAAACCACTTTCTCCAAAGTGAATAAATTCTAGCCAGCAGGCTCATAACCACTTTTTTTTGGGGGGGGGGGGAAAAATAGAACAAAGTTTGATGTGGCGAACATCCAAAGACACACCAACGTACCATACTGTTTCTAGCAAGCACTGCTAAAAGTTGACTGGCAGGTGGATGTCATGATATTACTGTTTGAAATTGTTTGGTTCTAGCTTACGTAAGCATGCATCATATTTTGTGTTACAGGAAGAAAACATGATTGGATTTCGACATGAAAATACAAATAAATTGATTTTGTGTATTGTTTTGGCATATAATGTTAAACATCTGCACAGTGTAACCGGGTATGTGATCTTAAAAGGTTGAAAAGGCATTTTTCATTTTATCTCAGCTGCAGAATATGAATAAAGATGGAGGTGCAACAATGGACAGCATTGTAATTCAGAGACACTGTGTCACTTAAAAACTACAGAGTACAACTCTCTGCTCTGCCTCAGGCTATTACTCCCCAAACCAGCTGTGGGTACTGTGAGAATGTGTGTGTGTGTGTATGTATGTGTGTAAGAGAGGCAGAAAAGCCTGGGGAAACATCTTCCCCTAGTGGCCACCAGTATACATGCCAGAGCACTCCTCCGGGGCCTTGGGGTCCCCAAATCTGGCAACCCTAAGTGAAAATAATAATCTCATTATTATCATAACATTTCATTTTTCTGTGATTGCACAATAATGATGAATATCCATTACTCTTTGCTCTTTTTTCTTCTCTTTTTTCTTCTATAACTACTGAAAGCCATTACTAACTATCCATTATCTGCTAATTGGAAAGTCTGGCAACTTTTACCCTCAAAATTCCCCTTAATAAAGCTTTGCACCAATCACTCTGCGATGCTGCTGGATACCACCGCTCCCTCGCTTCTGATTGGCTGACAGCTGACAATAAGATTCCAGCTGTTTGACCCCCTCCTCCCCGCCGCCCGGCTCGGACTGACACCCACCTCGGCCAGTGAGGATGGCTCTCCAACTCAGGCCGCGCTGTGATTGGCGCAGAGCGGAGAGGGGCGGGGAGTGAGAAGTTAGGATCCCCCATCCAGCTGTGTGTGTGAGCTTTGCTGATGGACGGAACCGACCGAACACAGTGTGGAGGAGACACGAGTGAGAGCAGCAGCCTTCATGAGAGCGGCAATGGAGAGGGGAGGTGATATTTAGAAAAACATCAGAGCGTGTCTCTCTGACGCCTGTTTGTGTTCAGCGGCAGGATGAGCAGCAGCATCTCCATGGATCTTTAAAACACTGATGCGGGGAAAATGCGCTGAAAAACCGCCTGTGGATGCAACGAAAAGTACTGGATTGTTAATTTGAAGGAGGGAAAACAGCGGAGGAAAACGCGGGGAAACAAACAGCTTATTAATTGTCGTTATTTCTCCTTTTTTTGGGGAGGTTTGTACATCTGCTCTGGAGGAGGAGGAGGAGGGAACCATCAAGAAGTTTGTGCGCGGCGTTAATATTTTACCTGCGGCTGCAAAAAGTAGACCCGCGTCTCCCGACTCCTTTTCTGATTTCTAACCAGAGGGGATGGTTATGAAGTGTTGCTGAGGCCCCTGGAGAAGCTTGGACACCGGAGACCGGGGCCTGGGCGCACCCCGGCGCAGCCGCGCACCACCTGGAAACTATACGCTCCGCCAGACGCACCAAACCCACAAGCCCCTCTCTCCTCTCTCCTCTCCCCCTCCTTTGCTCCTCTCTTCTTTATCTCTTCCCTCCTCGTCTCTCCTTCTTTACCAAGCGGGTGTTTTTTTTTCTTCAGGCTGGTGTGGACTTTACAGCCACGACAGGAACTGATCATGCGATGACTGAGCGCGCTTTGGGCACATCTACTGAGTCCATTACAGGTAATAAAATCGAACGGAAAGATGCTCCCGCACTCATTTAGAGAGATAACTGCTGCTAATTACTTCAGAATGAACGTATTATTGATATTGAATTGATTAAGCTGAAGTTTGGTGATGCATTAGTGCAGTCGGGGTCTGTTGTTGCTGATGAGAGGGAGATTTTGGCATTGTTTTTCATGAAAAGGAATGCGATGAATTTTGGAGGCTCATTAAGAGCTCCATTCTATTTATCAGCTTTTACCAGCAAACATGTACTAACTGGATCTACATCCATCAAAAAATTCGTTTGGTAACATTTTTATGAAACGTATGCAATCATTTTTCGATGAGGTGTGCGCATATTTTCCTAAAATAACCCCTCCACCACCTCCACCGCTCCCTACTGTTGCCTTGTTTCTAGAATATTTAAAAATTATTTGAGTATTTGTGCAGCAGGGTGTTTTCCCTCTAAATGCAAAGTTGGTAGATTATATTTCAAAATGAAAATCAGCAGATTAAATTAAATGCACATATTTTATCGATAATGCGCTCTGCAAGTATTTCCACGCTTGTCAGCTATATTTACTGTATCTAATCATGTGTTTATGATCGCCTAATGCCCGCAGGAGGTGAATGATGGCCGAGGATGGGGGAAATCTCTCCGGGGTCCCCGACGCCAGGGGCTCGGAGGGTCGCTCCTCTCTGCCGAGGACTTTCATCCGGCTCAACGACCTGTCCGGGGTCGGGGAGCGCGGCGAGGTGGTGGTGGAGCCGGCGTCCCCGGCGCCTGACGGGATCTCCACAGCCGGGGAGGAGGCGTCGGGAAGCTGCGGGGAGAACCTGCCCTACCCCGATATGGCCCCCGTGGTCTTCTTCTACATGAAACAAACCACCCGGCCTCGGAGCTGGTGTCTCAAGATTGTCACCAACCAATATCCTTTTTTTTAAAAAAAAAAAACAACAAAAACTTCTGAGACAAGAGTCCGCTCATGCGCACATCGTTTCACCTGTGACAGGTAAGAAACACCTGCTGGGCTGAGCTGCTTCTCCAGTTGATCACAAGTGTTATTGAATGACCACAAGACATGGAACCATGAGGACATGGCCTCCCTAAACACACAGATTTTGACATATATCTGTGTGTGTGCTTGTGTGTGTGTATTGATCGACCCTCTTCTTGCATTCATGTCATTTTGGAATAATCAGGGAAAGGAGTTTCCGACTGGGAAAATTGATGTGTGAGCACCCTTAAGTTGGAGAAAATGTTGTTACACCAGTGGCCAAGTTATTTTCTGTTGATGTCATATACTCTGAGACATGGTGGATTAAAGTAACTGTTTGGTTGACTGCATGGCAATAGGTTTTAACTGTTAGTTGCTCTCCATACAGAGTGGATATATAATGTATTCTACCCTCTACCC
>JAJHUR010101949.1:0-14982 GCA_027495735.1 Lutjanus campechanus | reverse complement strand
GACAAACTTGGAGAGACTGACTTTGTTTCCACCACAGGTAACATCTGGACAGCTAAAAACTCATCTTTCTCTACTAAAAAGGACAGTTCACCTCAAAATCAAAAATACATATTTTTTTGACATATTTCTGGTTTGTACTGCTAATTATTCATCTATACTGTTCTGATGTGAGTAGCCCAGTTTTGGAGATATCGGCTGATGTCTGCCTTCTCTTCAATATAATGGAACTAGATAGTGATGAAAAACTCAAGAGCAACGTCTCTTTCCATAAATTATGACCCAGTTGGTCAAGCTGATCCACAGAGCTTAAGGTGAGAAGGTTCATGTAGGAACTATTTTCTTTCTGCAGTAGAATCTACCAGAAATACTTTAGAACCCAACTAGGTCATGAGTTTTGGAAAGAGACAATGGTTTTGAATTATTCAAAAAAAAGCACCGCAAGCTAGGTGCCATCTAGTTTCATTATACTGGAGAGAATGCAGACATCTCTATGGTCAATATCTCCAAGACTGCAGCTCACACCAAAACAAACTAGATGGATAAACAACACTACAGGCCAGGGGGAAAAAATGTATTTTTGATTGTAATGTGAACCGCCCCTTTAACAATTCAACTTTGGAGTGCAACAAGGCTGCTAACAAGGTATGAAAGTATGTATAACAAGTAACGTAACTAATTACTTTTGATACCAAGCAATAAATAATATTTTTACGTTTTAAACAAGTAATAATTAAAAAGTAACTTATTACACTTCCTGAGTAATTTGCCCAACCCTGATGACAATGCAACCAATAAAATTCCTGCGTGTGCTATACTGACAAAGAAATAGTTTGCCTACATTTACCAGGATGCATTGTGTGCAAGCTTCTAGCGCCCACACCTCTGCTGCCGTGTATCACCACCTTGGGCTATGGTTATTACTTTGTTGTCCAAAACATAGCGTTAGGTGACAAAAACACTCATCTAACACGCCCCCTGGCTACCCAAGGGCAGAGACTAGAAATCCAAGCTGAAATAAGTTGTAGTTCTTCCTGAACACCAACAACATCACTGTGCCATAACCAGACACAGGGAGAACAACAAACTTTGCAGCAGGAGAACTCAGTTTTCTAAGTTAAAATAACACACACTGAGAAAATTATTGCTTCAGTTGATTACATCCACCATCAACAATGACTGTACATTCACAATTGCCAAATTTTTCCCAACTGTCCGGCCAAACGGTCCAGTCTGGCCCACTGGATGACTTTGCAAAGTGTGAAAAAATTGTTAATTCCAGAGAAAAATACAGTTCCCTGAAGAAACAATGAATACTTAATGTGGTCATATTTAAAGATACTGAGCAAAATATTGTCAACCAGCAGCTCCATTACAAAATAATCAGTATCAGACTTTCATCTTAAAATAATACCGGCGTAACCCTGTTAAAGCACTGCCAAAACTGTAAGCCACTGAATAACTTAACCTTCTTCCTCATTAACTTCCACTTTACTTGGTGTTGTGATGCAGCCTTACTACACAGGAGTAGAAATGTCTGGAAAATTAAAAGAATTCCTAGATCTCGACAAGTTGTTAATAAAGGAGTAAAATACTATATTTTTCTTCAGTTCCAAAATACATAAATGTTTAGTGCATTTGAAGATCTGCTGTGATCTGGAAATTGTAATGCACATAATGACAGCAGACTGATTGAGTGTGGAAAAACTGAGACACTGTTGAAATTGCATATATTTTCCTAAAACATCTCAGGCTGTTCATCATCATTCATCATTGTGAGCATTTTCAGAATTTACCTCTTTATACGAAAAAGGAGACAGTTTTGGAGGTGTTGAGGTTATTATGCAATAGTTTAACTGGCCCACACAAGCTCAAATTGGACTGTGTGTGGCCCATGAAGTAAAATGAGTTTGACACTCCTGGTTTATTGTGTTGCTGATATCTGCTACCTAGCACTAAACACAAAGTTCAGCTGAGGATGATGGGATTGCCATTAGTTATGTTTTTGTTTTGTTTTTTTCAAATACCAAAGTCAGGGGATCAAAATTTATCCTGAGGAGCACACGAATGTCTGTCGTAAATCTCATGGCAATCCATCCGGTAGCTGTCGAGACATTCACTTAAAATCACAAATGTCAATCTTGTTGTGCCGCTACAAGAAAAGTCAAGAGATCACAGAAGTCAATAAGACACACTGAGATTTCATGACAATCCATCCAATAGTTATTGAGATGTGTCGGCCGGCAGGGGTGAATTGATGGACAAACTTACCGATATAGCCATCCTTAGCACCACACCCCTAGCGTGGCTAGAAATGTCACAACTGTAAGTCCAGCTGCCTTCAGACTCTGCACTTCTATCCACAAATCTGAATCCTATGAGTGAGTCCAGAGCGAGTTATATTTTTTCTCTCAGAACTGAGACATTTAGTTGACTGACACATTCAGATGAAATAAATCACTCCTACATCTGAGGCGAGAAGGCAAACATTATGAGACATGTAATTCTCAGCAGCCTCTCCTCTTTGCAGAACTGTAAGAAAGGCTAAGCCTATTGCTTACACATACATCACACCTTCTTGATCACTTGAGTAATACTATTGATTAACATCTCATAGACCTTTTCACATAATGTCAAAACCGGTGTTGATATTGAGCATTAATTTCGGGCAACATTTCTTAATCAAAGAAGAGCCGGGAGCTGAGCGCTGCACAAACATGAACAGATTTACAGCTGGTGGTGCATAGATCAATATTTTTTCTTCATTGTCTTGAGTTGATGTGTGAACGAGAAATCCGAAACTCAAACATAATCACATCAAAATGACTGTTGTATGAAAAATGATACGTCTGGTCCTTTTCTTCAAAAGACTCCTATACAATAAATTGCACACCATCAAACTGAAGCTATAAATCACTGCACTCTGAGGCAAAGGCGGGAATGAAAGGCATGCTTTCTTTTTAAGTGGAGGCTTACAATTGAACCTCGGGGCACTAGAGTCCATAAATCGCAGCATCAATTATTAACCCAAATCTGTTTTAATGTGCCAAAAGAAACCCCAGTGGGCAAGCTAATGCAACTAGCAGGAAACGAGGAGAACAGATAAAATGACCAGTGTGGCCAGCGTTGGCCCCTTTTTACGGCGGTGCTGGTCTAGAGTGCAGGAAAGCATCAAACTCGAGCCCATCCTGTCAGACTTTAGGGGCCATCAGGAGCCATATTAGCAGCTAAATAATAGAGAATTCCATTCGTTTAAGAGTGGAAATATGCTGGTCGATTGACCCTTGAGGACATAATTGATGAAGGCCGCAGAGACATGGCAGTGCACGAGGGAAGCGATCAGGGTCAGCAAAGCAGCAACATCCCGTTTGCTCTCAGGATGCTTTTAGACAGCATGTGTGTCCAAGTTCACAAGGTGATACAAGTGATTTGAAAGTGCAGCGAAAGTAAACAGCAAACCATTAGGAGACGACCTCAGCAATCACAACATAGCTGCAGGGATGTGGGTATATCATGATCACAGGCTGAGACCAAAAGCAAATAGAAATTCATTCCCTTCAGGGTCAGTAATTTTCTCGGCAGTTCATTCTGCAGTAAATGTTTTTCAGCGTTTCATTAACGTGTTCAAGACTCTCTCTCACATGGGCGGCAGCAGTTCACTGAATGCAAAACATCTTAAGGACACTCTGGCATGAAAGCTGTTGTGAGGACAATTCAGGTAAACAACATTGTATTTTATCAATTTCGCTTATAAAATTCAATCATAGGCGGGAGCAAACATAGATAAAAAAAGAAACAGGTTAGTGGAGGATGTTTAAGCTTCAAAAGGGAACAAGTTTTACAAACTGAATACTGGAAGATATTTTTCTCCTTTTTCACTTCAGGAAAAATGTTCAAATCAAGTTGAGGCAGTGATGACATTTGCCTTGCTTCCACTATTTATTATTTAATTATTCATCATGTTTTCTGGGGAAAGAAAGGCATGCTGATATGGGAGCAAGTCCTAATTTTGAGAAGCGTGTGCTTGCCAGCGTGCAGCAGCAACCCAATTGCCTGCACTCTGTTTACATGATGCAAAACCTGCAACTGTTCTTTGATTTTTTTCACACATTAAAACATTGATGGGGCAAAACCACGACTGCAACACATCTAGCCAGTCAGTCGGTTGTGGTTGTTCTTACTTATTTAAGCAATCGGCTTTATTTCCACCCAGTGATCACTGGGGAGGCTCTCCAGGACGCGCTCAGATCTCTTCCTTCATCTGACAGAGGAGAGGAGGGGAGCGTGCAAGATGAACACTGAAGCTGTCTTATTAGTGCTTAACTCTCCTGCTTAGGCCTTCAGATTGACAGCGAAAAAAAGAAAAACCGTTCACGCAGGCTGCGCCATAAACAGTGGCAGTGATAAATATCTGCTGTCACTTCCAACATGACTCACTTGTCTGAGTCTCAGCTTTACTGCACACAAAGGAGGCTGGAGCAGAGCAACCATACACTGCTGCTAAATCTTTATCAGATTACAGATAATAGATGCACTCTATAAAATAGCTTATATTACCAGAGAGTGAGTTGAAGCGGAACACAGTTCTGCACCAAATAGTGAATAATGAGCATAATTCCATAAAAGCACACACGAGCATTGATACAGGTAAAAGGCCATACAAGCCCTCATTACTCATCGAATGGATGGCCCATTAATGTCGTTTTATGTAGGCTTCAGTTGCTTACTCCTGTCCTCGTCTTCAAAGTGGCCACTCCAGACCACCACCAGTCACCACAGATTGTCTGTGAGTCAGATGAGGTGAGGGTTTTTACTTTTTTTTCCTTCTTTTTTTTTGGTTTGCAGTGAAAGCAGTGGAGGGTGTCAGTCCTGCAGACTAAAGTGCAGGAACATGAATATGGGGCCTGAAATTATTCTGCAGAAATCAATATTCATATAGACCTATTTTCTGTGAGGCAACTGGCCATAGCATTTCAGCTGCAGAGGGGGACATGTTTAGATCCTTTACTTAAGTAAAAGTTCCAGTTCTGCAAAGCAGAACCAGTAAGTAATAGTCCTGCATTGAAAATTTCACTTACAGTAAGTAAAGTCACTTAAAGCCCCTTCTACACTGGAACACTAACACCCACTAATATCTGTCTTCAGTGGGAAAAAGTACAATCGGCATTTATCCCTTGGCCAAATGACTAATCAGTAGTCACATGTATTTATTAGCTCCAGCTACAATCAGCAGTGATGTAACCCAGTTAGATACGCTAAGCTTTGCCCCTTTTCAGCAGAGGCAATTAAGTCCAGTCACAGGTAACTTCTGTGACTCTTTTTCTCCTTGTCTTGACTCAGTGCTTCAGCACAGCCCAGCACAGCCTAACTGACATGTGCTCATCTTGAGTCAAGTGACTGTAAAACAGTGATTAAACATCCTATAAATACTTCACAATAAAAGTCCCATGTTATTTTGTTATTTAAACCCACCCCATCCTGGTCATCTGTGGGCTCCCTCTTCCCTGGCAGCATCTCATGTTGCTTTAGAGTTTAAATTACTTGTACAGTTTATTTGGTATTTGTAAAGCTTATCTGGCAGTATCTTCTCCCACCAGTTTCTTTTGTTAGAATCAACATTTTTTGTTACATTTGTTAAATGACATTATTCTCTGGTAAATAAAACTCCTGTCTCTTAGTTAATCCTTCATGTGTGCTTTTTTTATTTGCTATGTTCTCAGAGCTAGGCAATAAAAAGAATTTCTACCAAAAGAATCAAAAGTAGCCACAATGCGAAAAAAAAAAAAAAAAACAGCCTCTCTGAGTGGTATTCGCTACATTTTTGTATTATTATTACTGCTGCATTCATGTGAATGCTGTGCTATTTTAAATACTGTAGGGTCGTCTACAAAAGTGCATCATATTTTACAAACTCATGCATGATTTGTATGTAAAAACTTGAAAGGACAGTTCACCCCAAAATCAAAACCAAATATTTCTCCTCTGGCCTGTAGTGCTGTTTATCCATCTAGACCCTTTTAGTGTGGGTTGCCCAGTTTTGGTGATATCAGCTTTACCAGTGTTTGCCTTCTCTAGCTTGTGAATGCATGAGATGTACGCATTAATGGCGTTCTTCTCAGCTGAGCTCTAACGTTAGCACCACTGAGCTAGCTAGCATGGTAGTAGAAGAAAAAATAGTTCCTACATGAAACTACTCACAAGTTCTGTGGATTATTTTGAATAAGTGGGTCATGAGTTCTGGAAAGAGACACTACTATTGATTTTTTCAATTTTTCAATTTTTTTTTCTTGGTGGTCTGAGCACCACAAGCCATCTAGTGTCATCCAGTTCTATTATACTCCAGGGAAGGCAGACATCTCTACGCCTGATATCTCCAAAACTCTGCAACAACAACAATTTAGATGGATAAACAGCACTTCAAGCCAGGAGAAAATATCTATTTTTCATTTTGGGGTAACCCATCTCTTCCGTTTTTTCACTATCAAAATCTCAACCAGCATCAAAAACTTGTCGAGAAAGTAAAAGCACCAATTTTTCTATATAGACCTGGTAAATCCAAGTAAAAGTCCTGCACTGACAGTGTCCCTCACAGTAACTAAAAGTGCTTTTGCCTAAAGTAAAAGTAGTCAGAACGCAAAAAAACAGCCACCGTGAGTGAGATGATACAATATATTGTACAGTTATATTATTATTATTATTACTGCTACATTAACGTCGTCTTAACGTTAAGTAAGATTTTCCTGTTGCACTTGGTTGAGGCAGAGCTACTTTAAACTATTTCATACACTGTTGGTTAATTTAATCTATAGTAATCCATCATATTTTATAAACCATAAAATCTTAATAAATCCAGATCTTAATCTGTTTAGTAGTGGTGGTATGAAAAGTAAAATATTTGTAAAGTACCACAAATGAAACTCAGCATAAGTTAAATCAGGAGGACTATATCATTTATTCATTATTTATTCATTAATCAAATCTCTTAATTAATTCAAATCTCTCTCTTCCCGCTTCTTCTAATCAGCTGATTATGGACATTCAATCATTTTGTTATACCAACCAGACTTTGTCACCATCTCCATCAGCTCATCATGTCATTGCTGTCAAACTGTAAAATCTGGGGCTGGTTTCACAAAGGCAGACTTTGACTACGGCTTGGATATAACAGATAGTAAGACTTCAGATAGACATCTAAACTCAGCTGTTGCACAAAGCAGTCCTTGACTATCTTAAAAAGGACTACGGCACAATGAATTCTGGGCAAATTGAGACCTTTAAAAAAAAACATGGCTGACCGAGTTTCCACATCCAACCGCTCAGCTCTGTTTACCCCAGCAGAAAATATGTCTTTTGGAGGAATTCACAGTTCCAAGGGCATTTTACACGGAAAGTTTAGTGAAGAGCGTAACAATACAAAAACAAAAATTGATATGGAAAAAAACTGCAGTGACAGTAAACAGTTTTAATCCCACCATTGAGAGGAGCATCAAAGATGTTCAAAAAAAAAACATAAAATATGGTACAAGATGCAAAGAAAGAAATGTTCAAAAAAAGAAAACTGGAAAAACTGGAGGAGGAGCCTACAGACCCTATTGAAATGGTGCAGAAGATAACAAGGCAAGCCGCAAATTATGAGCCATGTTTTCCTCTTTTATGTTTTTGGGTGCCTGATTGTTACCATGGTAACATGGATCTTAAGCCTGGGTCAGCCTGAGGGTAATGTGTCAGGTTTTTTTTGGCTTACAGTTAGTCAGTATTTTTGTGAAATGGCCCAATCTATGAGCAAAATTAAGAGTAATCTAACGCTATGGACGAGTCTAAAATATCTTTGTGAGACCGACCCCAGTTTTCCTCTCTGCTGCTGTCAGCTGTCATTCTAGACAAAACTGTTGCTGCCCGCCTCCAACCCACTCACCCCCAGTTCATCATATCCGTGTCCAGGCCGAGCTCATCAGAAGTCAACTTCTGATCACATTCAGTCTATTAAGCCACATAATTAATTTATAATCTCAAAAAATGCTTTTACACATGTTTATCCATGACTGGATCCAAACCTGAGACTGTCACCTGTTGCTGTAAATAACTGATACATCAGTCTGAATTATACATTCATTCTGTGCATGTTCACAAGGCTTACCTCCCACAGTCTAAACACATGCAAATCAGGTGGATTAATGACTCTAAATTACCCATAGGTGCATGTGTGACTTATTATGTGACTCTGTGATTGCTCTATGATTAAATAGCAGCCTGTCCAGGTTGTTTTCCTGCCTTTATATCCAGCGTATGCAGTGAAAGACTCCTCAGGCTCCTGAATACGAATGAGAAGTCGAAGACAATGAATGAATTTTGAGCATTTAATTTCCCATTAATGCAGCAGCAGAATAAAAGCCAACATCCCTGTTGTCGCAAATTACTGCCAAGCTAAGATCAGTACAATAAGTACCAAGTGTCTGAGTCTTTATAGCCTTTAGTTAATATTCATTTAGCAGATGGGTGCGTTCAAACCCAAAAGGAACAACAGCCATATGTCATCAAATGATTCTATAGTATTAAAGGAGCAATATGTACAAATAGTTTAAAATATTCAAAAAATAACTACAAATTACCATCAAAATGCGAAGAAATAACAGTTCTGATGTTATGTGAAAGACGTTTATGCAGAGATATTGACTGAAGTTAGCATGGAAACCAGCTGGCTTTGGTCCATCGTGTCTCAAAATACCACTTTCCACCTCGACAAGCGATAGCGAGTCCCTGTGGCACTAATTCTGCCATCAATTCAACAACATCAAGGTGGTTTTCTTGCTGGGTTTGTCTCCTAGCAACTGCAGGCTGATGCCGCGGTAACCCCCGCTCAGGCCTCTTGATACTGACCTCTTGAACTTGGAGGCTGTGTTCAGTCCCAGTCTGCCCATATTCACTGTAAAGTTCTGCTGGTTCTGCCGCTTGCTCAGGTTCTGGTGCTCCCTCCCCAACAACTGCACTTAGCAGCAGTCAGCTATGACTCTGGTCATAGGCTGCTCCCTGTTTGTTTGGACCATGGATTGGACAGGTGTTCAGTCTTTTTTTTTACTTTTGACAAACTAAACAACTACTAGTAGTAGATAATTCTACTTTCCAATAAGGTATATTTTAATAAGCCAAGAATAATAACAGCAGTAATAAGCAAGAAAACTTTCTAGGTTACTATGCTGTAAAGAAAAATCCCTTTGGCTGCTGCACATCCTACTCGCTTTGTCATTTCAGCTCACTTTTAAATTAATTGGCAAGAACCCTTCAAGGGCCCATTTGACCACTTGCCTTCTGCATAATCCAAAATCAATTTATGGCCAATTTAATAACATTTATAACTCCTGTGGACATTTAGCTGCAGACATCTTACCATTTACAGTATCAGTGAATTTCCTTTCCAAGCAACCATCAAGTCTACAGAAGTGGATGTGACAAAACGTGAGTAAAGAGTTTAAAACAAATCAGCTGAGAGTCTAGTCGGGTGTTTTTCTTGGAAACTCGGCTATATGGTGGATTAGTCGGTGCTTCTTGGCAATATAAGAAACAGAATTATAATCAATGGGCTTTCATTAAATCGTGTTTACTCGCAGCCATAAGCATGATTAATCTATATTTTGTCTCAAAGACGGCGCAGTGTGTTTTTTTTCCACAGGAAATAACAGCTAAAGTTTACTTCTGAGTAATTCCGACTGACTACCTCTCATAAATGTCAGACACACCGGGATTGAAGTGGGGATTGGCAGCCCTTTTGAATTCTTCCATTTTTATTTCCCAGTACAGTGGCAACATGCAGAGTACATATGCTGCCAAACAGCCCTTTGCAACGGAAAAAACCTTTAAGAACCCTCCAACCTGCACACAAACATTTCCTCTATTTGAATGAATCAAGCGGCAGGGGAAACAGCACAATAGTCCTATAATCTTACAGCTTTTAAAAAGCTAATGTGAGCACGCTCTCCCGTATGCAATAAGCCACTTTGTTTGTTGAAAACTCGCCAAGTGGCAAAAAAGCAGCTGCTATCTCTGCAGTCTCAAGGGGCTAGTTAATTTTAGAAAGATAATCTCCTGCAATATGCTGAGGGATTAAGACGTTAAAAGTCCCAGCATGGGAAGACGATAAGGCTGTACAGTCATGCACTGTGAGAAGCATCCGGTGCATTTTAGGAATAGAGAACTATGTTACTTATCATGTTAATCAGCATGCAGATCAGGGAAAACAAACACCAGTTGTTCAATGACATGTCTATGTAATTTGCCACTACCCCTCTGTCTGTGAGCCACAAATGATGATCATGATGACGGCAGTTCATCTTTGCCTATTAGCATTGTCTCCCACGGCTGTATTGCAGTACTTTCTCAAGAGATTACCTGCAGCAGAGGAATGCCACACTGAAGCTGGGGAAGTGCTGTCTCTGGCTTAATCAATGTCATTTGCATATGCAGGATAAAACTAATCCTCATCAGAGGGAGGTTCTCCACCTGAGGCCCTTTCTTGTCCTTTCCAAGCAATCCCTCTCTTATTAAATGATCCCTTGACAATACTCACCTTGCCAGAGAGAACAAAGCAGCGCTATCACACTGTGTGCAGAGGGAGGGAATTCTACAGGGATGTTTGGGCTCAGTATGAAAGTGTGATGTGATGCAGGGTATAAAGACCCGGGCGAGGCTCAACTGAATGCTGGGGAAGTGCGCAGAGCAGACCTACTATAGTGCTGCTTGGGTCTGGAAGTCAACCAAACAGCAAGTTCCAGGTGAATAACAATGTGTGGATTTGCAGGAATCAGGTTCAAAGTCTGCCGGAGCACAGCGAGCTCGGCCTGGCCACCCGCTTGCTTCTTGGGCTGCTGCCAGGGTTTTTAAACACCCAGCCAGGGGTAACAGTCGGGGGTTCCCCTGCTGTTTCTCCGCTGTGCTTCCACGCAACACAACATACAGGGGCAGAAAAATACTACTAATGTACCTGGAGCAACCTGAGGATGGAGAAGCCATTCCTCTGCTGGAGGGATTTGTGTCACATTAGAGGGATGCTGAGCAGAAAAGGACGAGCTTTCAACAGATCCCTCACGGCCGCATTCAGTGGAGACAACCTCTTCCCTCTCATGGGCTCCTCTCTGAATAAGATAAGCAAATTTACACTGGCAGACAAACGTGACATTTTCCTCATGCTAGGAGCTGCTTAAGAGGCGGCTTCATAGGTGGGCATGGCTGATAAGAAGACAGCCGGGGTTGGAGGGACCGGAAAACCAGAATGAAAAGAAGATGACACAAATCAGCAAGAGTGGGATTTCTTTCTCCCACCTATTCATTTTCAAACATCTCTTATGCAAAGATCCACCAACGGAGTGAGGTTGGAGCAGTAGTGACCACAGGTGGCAAAAGTAAACACACAGTAGAAGAACTGATAATAAAAAAAGGGGTAGAAGTAAAGCAGAGGTACTAATTCAACTTCCTTACTCGAGTGAAAATGAAAACATATGGGCTCTGAAATGTACTCTCTAGTATAAGAGTAAAAAATCTCCCCCCGAGGGACATTTCTACCTGTTGTTTCTCTGCAAAGCTAACTGAACCTCACCTTTTCCCCACCATCGAGTATCCCTCTCTGTCTGTTTTGTCTTTTACATTGCTTTTGTTGAGTTACGTCATTTTTTTGCTTATACGTTGTTCATTTTTGTCTGTCTTTTTATGTAATTTTTGTCTTGTTACATCAATTTTCATCTTGTCATGTCTTTTAGATCATTTTTGTCTCATTACATTGTTTTTGTCTTCTTACGTCTCATCTTGTTACATCGATTTTCATCTTGTTTCACCTTTTCCATAATTTTTGTCTTATGTCCTTCATGTCATTTTTGCCATTATGTCTTTTATGCCGTTTTCATTATTTTTTCATATTGTTACGTCTTTTATGTCGTTTTCATCTTGTTACGTCATTTGTGTCTCATGTCTTTTATGGCATGTTTGTCTTGTTATGCTGTTTTTATCTTGTTACTTCTATCGTGTGTGATATGCACTGATGGATAAACCAAGGAATCTTCTTTTTTATGTATTATTGTCCCATACATTTAAGCCGAAATCAGTCTTGATTCAAAATTTGAAGAATGATTTCCCTAAAGTGCATTATAACTAAAGTAACAAGCCTGTTTTGAAACTGTAAGAAGCAGAAAGTACAGATATTTGTGTTAAAATGTGAGGAGTGAAAGTAGAAATTTGTCAGAAAAATAAATACTCTCTTTGTATAATAAGTCAAGTCAAGTCAAGTCAAGTTTATTTATAAAGCACATTTAAAACCAAGGTTGACCAAAGTGCTGTACAATAGAATAGTGAAATATAAGAAATACAACATAGTAAAACAGCAGAGCATAATACTAAATACATAGCATAAATACTCTATAACACTATTTAAGTGCAGTAAAGAAGAACTTGCACTTGGTTACTTCCCACCTCTGGTGGTGACCCGCCTGCTAGACTCATGCTTATTTCTTTATGGTAATGTGTGTACCTCGGGGTGCTGTTTGGCTGTCTTTCCTGGCTGAGGCTCATAAGAATCTCACCCAGTTTATAGGCCATCAAATGGATTACAGACTCATTATCAACAGTGCTGTGTGGCTGTAGAGGCCTGCCGTTTACACCACATTTCTACTGTGTCAGCCACAACACCAAATTCCATGGCAGGAGAGTGTCGAGGTGTGTGTTTTCTTGTGTATGTATGCGGGTGTGTGTGCATGTGGCGTAGAGCGAAAAGTGGCTGCACTAAAGGCAAGACTGATCCGCTTTTACACGGTGTCTCATTCCTGAAGTTGGAGCAAAGTGATTGGCCATCGAGTTTACAGACAGACTTAAACTTCATGACCATGGCAGGGAATTACCCTCAAATACGCAGCAGCAATATAGTCACCAGTATATGAGAAATAAACAGCTATTACTACTTTGTTTTTCTGCTCTATTTTTCTTTTTACTGCCCTGACTGCAGTGTCGCACTAAAGCCAGATATCCACAGTGGCTGCAGAGTGCTTTTTGTGGCATGTTGGTGTGATGTAATGCTATGTGAAGCTCTATGAAGGTCTGGGCTCAGCGACGCCATACATGAGACAGTTTAACATCACCAGCCATTATGAATTTACCTGCAAAAGGTGACGGGAGAAGAAACTAGTGTTATTCTGCTTGGAAATGACAGCATTGGCCAGAGTCTCGCTAAATCAGATTGATGATCCATTTTCCCTGCCCCGGGGCCACAGTAATGTAAGGGCCTGGGATCCACCGAGGCTGCACAGAGACAGATGGGACCTTGTCTGCTATGACCTTGCTGAGCTAATATTTCTCCCAGGCCTTGTCTGTTGCCTCATCATTAAAGGTGCCATGGCTATTAACATTGGGGGAATACTTCAAAGACACTGTTTACTTGGACAGGACACAATTCGGGTGAAGAAAAATCACAGCAGAGGAGTAACAAGGCAAAGAGTGATTGCAAATGGTGAGAGTGTCACATGTGCATTATGTTTTGGAGATGCCTGCACAATCTCTGAAAGTAACACAGTGCTGTGCATAGACAATATACAAACAAACAAACAAACCAAATGCTTGTTAAAAAGTAATGTATGACACAATATGCATAAATGTTATAAATGATAGTATGAGAAATAATTTATTGATTAACAAAAAATGTATTGGCAGCTATTTTGAAAATTGATTATGTATGATTTTTCAAGCATAAATGCCAACTGGTTCCAGTGTCTAAAATGTGAGAATGTAAGGTATAATTTTATAAAAATGGCCACTTTTCATTATTTTGTGCTTATTAATTGTGCTTATTAATCAATCCTTAATGAAAACAAAAGAATACAAGAATAATTAATAATTGAGAGGTTTATAAATTTTCATAAAAATTGCATTTGTTTAAGCCTTTTACTTGACTAAAATTATGGATACACCAGTCCCATTAGATCCAGAGCTCTGAGCTCCTAAGAGATGGAACAAACTTGAAACCATAAGTCAGAGCTTCAGAAAATACACTGATATACTGTATAACTTTTGCTGTTTGCAGAAAGTGTATTGCAATAACTTTAAAGTCAGATTTCCCCCTCTTGACACCAAATGGATATCAGAAATTACTAATTGGACGGCCTTAGAGAAAAACACATATGCCCTGAAAAACAGATCTGGTATTTTTAAGGATCTGACAGTATTTTATTAAATATATGGAAACATTACCTCTATCAACTATGGACCTTTGAGTTGGCTCCAGTGCATTTATTTATCGTTATTCTTTTACATCTTTGTTTTCTGTTGACTGTGTGTGTTGTACAGTATTATTGTGTCATTGTGGGATTAAGTTGTAATATTTAAAGTATACAAGCCTTTCACTTATTGTTGTGCCAAAATTATTAAAAAGCTTGTCTTAAAAATAGATTTAAGATATTGTATATTTTAATATTGTCTTTTTAGATAGGTACCACTGGGGGCTGCTAATTCTGCCTGTCTCTGTTTTGCTCTTAGATTAGTTTCTTGCAAGTTAGACAATTTTACACAAAAAACCCTCAACAAAAACAACAAAACAGACTTATTTAAGCCTAAAAAGTTAGCGACACCGCAACCAAGGGCCATGTTTCCATGGTAACAATCGGTGACACCTGCTGACCGGTGTTTCCATGGTAACAATCAGTGACACCTGCTGACCAGTGGCACCAAATGACCACATAAAAAAGAGAGAGGAAAACATGCCCCACAATTTGTGGTTTGCTAACAATGCTGTGGAGCGAGTAATGAGAAGGATAAGAGTTTTTGGAGAGAGCAGCAACCTGCTGGAAATACACACAAGTGAGGACATCTTCAGTTGTTTTAGTCTGGAAACTATCCTGAATCTGACTCATGAGTTAGCAGAAGTACTGAGCTTTGCCACATTAAGAAGCCACAGCAACTCAACTCTGCTACATGTCTGTGTTTATGCTGCTGGATGTTTTTTGTGTTGTTACACAC
>JAJHUR010101948.1:905-13313 GCA_027495735.1 Lutjanus campechanus | reverse complement strand
TTTTTTTTTTTTTTAAGATATTTAATCAGTGTGTTTTTGCATAGTTACACCTACAAAAGCTCACAACTAAAGTTTCAAGGGAGCTTTTTTATTCAAACTCTGGTGTGAATCATCTCCCCACTATGTGCCAAAACCTCAGGGGATCTGATGCACTCATGTTTGTTTTCTCTCTGTCAGCTGTAGCAAAATGAAAGTCAAATTAGACTTGGCCTAAAGACAACCCACCTCAGGTGTGATCACACTCAATATGGCTCACTGATGTTTCAGCAGATGTTGATGTTTGCATGAGATTTTAACTTCTTTCCATTTAAAAAGGTGCTTTTATCGTGATTTTATTATGTTCTCTTGAATTGTGTGACAGAAGCAAAGAGTGGGTGAACTGCCAAAGCACACAGTATGGTTTTTGTTCTGTCAGTCTCATGGTCTACCATTTGAATGCACATATTGTGAGATGCCAAATATAGCAGCAAAACTTTAAAGCATGATGGCAGCTCCTGATTTTTTCTATGACACTTCTGTTGCTAGGCACTGTCGCACTGCTGCACTCCCTGTGTTTTAACCTTTCATGATTTTTTTCTGTTCTGGCTGACATCTCGTTTATATGGAAACCTATTTCTGTGAAAAAAACAACATCCACATGGTCATAATTATGAGATTATTAGTTAAAAAGCAGAATTATGAGATTGAAAAAATGTCAACATTGTAAGATAAAATGTCAGAATTATGTGATTTGAATAAAAGTCAAAATTATGACTTAGGAAATTGCTATTATATGATTAAAAATTGAAAATATGAGAAAGGGGGTAATAATTATGTTATAAAAACAAAAAAACAAAATTATGAGTCAAAAAGTTGGAATTATGAGATTTAAAAAATCTAAATGATGAGTTAAAAAGTTAAAACTATTTGATAAAAAAGTTTGAGATTATGAAATTAAAAAAGTAAAGATACAAAATACCTGGAGATTGAAAAAAATCTAAATTATGAATTAAAAAGTCAGAATTATGAGATCTAAAAAATGTGAGTTAAAAGTAATAATTATCAGATAAAAAATATTTAGCATTAATCCTAATTATCTCATAATATCTAATCTCATATCTCATAATTATGACTTTCTATCATAATTTAGATCTTTTATCTCATAATTATGATCTTCCATGGTAATATGTTTTTTCTTTTACAGGCAGAAATGGATTTCCATACATTTGTATCTTGTATTCCAGTGAGAAATAAGCCAAGATACAAAAAGCATGTGATAATTTACATCACTCTTCATGTTTTAAGATGTTACCTGTTGTGACTGGTGCTCTTGCCGTGGTGTTTCGTAGGTTTTCGGGTGACTAGGGAGGGTGGAGTGAGAGGATGGAGGCTGGGAGTGCAGTGAGGGGCCTTGGCTCTGGGACGGGCTGTGATCCTGCAGGGACGGAGGCAGCGGGCCCTGGTAGCTGTGTTGGTGGTGGAGCTGGTGGTGCCTCTGTAGGACGAGCTGGCTCGGTCTCAGCGGCTGAGGGGAGGGCTGGGGGGACGGCTGGAGGATGGGCTGGGGCTGGCTGAGCTGCCGGGGGAGGTAGCTGGGGCGGGACGGCTGGGAGCGCAGGGTGGTGGAGACCAGGGTGGTGGCGTGGAGGTGCGGGATGCGGGCGGAGGTGGGCTGGAAGCGCTGGTGAGTTTTCTCTGCTTCTTCTCTGGTGGGGAGCACTTTGTGTAGAGGAGAGCGGCTGGACAAGAGGGTCCGTGGAGGGGGCGGGGGAGGAGGGATGATGGGGTGGTGGGGATGGAAGGGCATCCGGCTGCGGGGGACGTGTTCGGGGGAGAAGCGGACCGGCGGCAGGGGGTCAGTGAACTGAACGGGAGGGGGGATCAGAGACTGGAAAGGCGGGGGAGGCGGGGGGCTCTGAGCGGGAGGTGGTGGGATGGGTTCAGATTCTGAGGAGTAGGAGGGAGACGAGGCCTCGTCGCTGCTACTGTGATCCTCGCTGCTGCCGCTGCTGAGCCGCCGGGGTATGAAGCTCACGTCCTGGTCCTCCTGGAAACTCATCTGCAGGGAGGAGAGGAGCTCCATCAGATTCAAGTAAAATATTTCAAAAATACCTTGTAATTCTTTTTTAATTTGATAATGTTGCTTATCCATCTGCATTGTCATTCTTTTTTTAATACACATGTGGAACAGAAAAGACATAAAAAGCATTAAAACAAAAATAAAATAACTGCTTAATTTGAGAACACATGCACTTAAAAATAATCAGTACTTCAACCCATCTATTCATGGAACACAAGTAATGTAATAATGTGAAGCTGACTGTAAAATACTGTAAGCAATACTAAAAATATATTCAAGTTTTAAAGGGATAGTTGGGATTATTTGAAGTGGTGTTGTGTGAAATAATTATCGATAGTCTGACCTAAGTTTGGAGAGGAAGCAGGAGTAGCAGTGTAGGAAGCTAAATAATGTTCTGCTGTGGACACAGTCAGCAGCAAAATGTTTCTTAGCCACCTAAAAAAAAAGCTCAACCTAAATAAAAATCAGTAGTATGTTATATTTTGAGTGTTTTCATTGTTTTACCTTGTGGACAGACAACCTTTTCTGATGGGAAATCAACATTATATGGGCCATATATGCTGTTTCCAATGCAACCAGCCTCCTTAAGCAAATTTTACCTTGCAGAGAATGAAATGTTCTCATTTCTCTCTTCTCAGCTACAACTGCCTCGATCAGTTAGTAAGGATGTGTTACTGTGTGACTTTGGTGAATCTGAGGTAACCCTTTAAAACACTGAAGTCACACAATAACACAAACAAACTAACAAACTGAGGCAGCTGTAGACCAGCGACTCCTGTTTTCTATAAAGGGTAAAATTACAGATTTTCCCAAAGGAGTTTGGTGGGTTTAGAGAGAGCGATACTGGGCTAATATAACAGCTGTTTCCTGTCAGAAAAGGCTGTCTGACGGCAAAGTAAAGTGGTGAAAATATAAAATGAAATACGTCTTGCTGCTGACCCTCTCCACAGCAGTATATTGTTTAGTTCCCTACACCAGTACTCCTGCTGCTTCTCCAAACTGGTGACGTGCTGACCACCACCTCTACTGCAGATAATACTCTGACTATGGACAAGTACTTCGTATAACCCCATTTTAAATATCCAAACTTTCCCCTTAAAGCACGTGCACCCCAGTGAATTATGTAAATTTTCCCCATTTCCCAGACGACAAACACAAAACGTGACAAAGATGCAACACATCTATGTTTGTTTGATGGTTTAACGTCAGCCAGCACCCCATTATAACCTTAAGATTTCTATTCAAAAATAGGCAGATAAAATTAGACTCTACTGTATAACCGAGGATCACGTTTTACTTACAGGCACCAATCTTCTTCTGAAACCATGACAACCACCTTGATATATCTGTTCATGTGACACAAGTGTTCATTGTAGCGTACATTAGAGTTGCTCTAATGTAAACATGCAACACTACAACGTATTCTCTATGATCTAATGTGAATTTGCTTATTATTGTTTGATAATAAGCAAATGCACAACAGTATGATTATCTGTAAAAATTGCTACATGTAATATTTTAGCATCAAATAAGTTGTAAAACAGTAACCATGAGACATTAAAATAGTTACCATGAACAAACAAGACAGGGTGAACAGTTTACAGTTAAATAATGAATACATATATAGAATTTTAAAGCTTGTGGCAACATAAGTATTACTGGAGATAGAGCCTGGTCATCATTTTGTTCATAATCTCAGCTCTTTACATCAATATAACTAGGGTGTGACAATTCATAAAAAATATTTTTTTTTACATTTAAAATAAATTTTAAAATAGAAATAATAATTGTCATCATCATTATGCCTAGCCTCATGATAGCTTGCGTGATTGTTGTGCTCAGTTATTCCTTTCACTGAACCTGTGAGAGTTTAGCAGTATGTTACAGGTCTCCTCCCTTTTCTTTAGAGCCTTTTGGGAACTAACTGATGTGGGAACACAGCTTGTTACATAACGTGATGATACCTCTGCTTTCTACCACAGAGAGATGGGAGGACAACACGAAGAAGCGGCCTCAGGTAACGTCCAGTAGCATATTTAGCTACTTTATTGATTTTGTTTGCTGCAGATGGTGAAGCAATGAAAAATCTAAAAAGCTAAAGGAGTTGAGAAACAACACGTTATGTCTAAAAGCAGACATGAAGCCAAGTCAGTTCTTTTGGATTTGTCCCTCCTTATTTAAGCTGTTGTTCAAGCCACACATTCGCTACAGCTCAACTGTTGGTGCAGCAGTGCAACTTGTCCCTGAACTCTGTGATTTTTAGCTAATGCTAAGCTAACCCTGTTGCTATGGAAGCCAATATGATGACAAGGAGGATCAAAGGAGGATCAAAACAAAGCGGTAGCATCTCATAATAATGAGCTTGTATCTCAAAATAACAAATTAGTAGCTCAAAATAACAAGTTAGCACCTAAAAATAATGATTTAGTATCTAAAAATAATGAGTTAGTATTAAGTCATTATTTTAAGAAAGTCTGTCATCATAATGACTTACAGGATCTGTTTTTTTAAACATCACACTGGAGAAATGTGCTTCCATATGTAGCATACTTCTAACTCTCACAGTCCCCAGTTCAGTGAAAGGAATAGCTAAAGTTGTGCTTATAATCCATGCAAGGCATCATGGAGCGAGGAATAACAAGATATCAAAACATACACTCTGTAATAACAACACTGTAAACTTAACTTTAAAAACTATTGAATTACCGATATATAAAAACAGAGCATGGACTCTACGTGTATGCATATGACTGATGATGCAGTAAAACAGAGGCAGGTCTTCCTCACCTCCTCATAGTCGTTCTCCCCGGGTACAAAGTCGTCCACCAGAGTGACCCGGTGGCCCAGCTGCTCGCTCAGCGCGTCCAGGAACTTGTCTGTGTCCCGACTGCGAGGCGGGCGGGAGAAGGTGAACAGCTTCTTGCGGCGGGTCAGCGTGCTGGGGCCGCCGTCCGAGTGCTGAGGGGAGGCGGGGGGGCTCTCCAGGCTGACGTAGGGGTTGGAGTCCACACTGCTCTGGTGGTGGATCTCATACACAGGGGTGGGGAGGGGCTCCTTCCATGACAGGGTCAGGCCAGATTTACGGTTACCTGCGGAGAAGGAAAGTTGGTTTAGGTGTTTGATGCTCATGCAAGCAGATGTTTACATTAAGAATTTATAACTAGAGGCCCTTGGCTCATATATTTATTATGCTACGTATTCCCTCGAGATATTATGTGTGACATTCTTGTTTTCTTGTCTTGTTGTCATGTTGTCGCCTTGAGGATTCTTTCTTCAGAGAGGTTACCATGGCAACACAAAGATAAACTGTAGGTTTACAGTATACGCACACATAGATTGTAGGATTTGAATGAGTTCTAACTTAAACACATTCAAAAATCAGTGGTTCTCGTGCCATGTCCACACGAGATTGATAAAAACAACTTGTTTAAATGATTAAATGATTTTATAAACGTTAAATCAACCTCAACCACGAGGCTGCAGATGAGATCATGTGAACTTTGAACATACAGTATGTGTGACACTTTTTTATTCCCTGTAGTAACCAGTGTTTACTATTCCCATTGTTTCATTACAGTCACATTAATGTTTCATCACCTTGTATATACAGCAAATATACACTGTGAAAAAAAGTTGTGATAGCTCATAATTTCAAGGCATCTTCACAAAATTTTTGAGTTTTGAATCATGCTTTATCTTTCAATCTTTTGAAATACACCAAAAAAAGAAGCTTTGCTGATCCACAATCTTTTGTTGAAATAATTTACTTTTCTTCAGAGAAAAACTTCCAATTTTTGAGTTTTAGAAACATAAAAAATTGTATTTCAAAATGTTTGAGCAAACTCAAAGTGAAAGTGGATAATGGTGAATAACAATAATAATTTTCAAAATACAGAATTTTGGGGGTTTCTAAACCTTAAAGACTTCATCTAAAGAAGTAAAGTAAATTCACTAAAACAAAAGGTTATAGGTCTGCAAAACCTTTTTTTAATGTAATTTCAAAACTTAGACATTAGATTTTGACTAAAAAACAGAAATTTAGTGAAGACAGTTACCTACCAAGACATTTTGAGTTTTCTCAACTTTTTTATTTACAGTGTAACATGACATGAACATGCCACAAGTCATGTACCAGCAGGGCCAAAACTTATGCAGTTTTCATTCCTGCTAAATATGTTATCTGATCTAAATAATTCACTCTGTAAATGCATGATGCCTAAATGGCACATGGTTTTGTTGATGAAAGCATGTGTCTGAAGGCATGTGCACATTGTATGTGTGTGTGTGTGCGTGTGTCAGCCCCAGAGTACCTGTGAGAGGGGGGAGTGTGAGGGGGGAGAGAGAGCGCCCGTAGGCCTCAGTCTGTCCCGGGCCCTCGGGCTCTGCCGAGGAGCCGCCCTGCACTGGCGGCACACTCTTCCCCGCGTACACGTTCTCCAGCTCCGTGTACACACCTGTCATCTACGGGTGGAGGGCATGATCAGCTGGTTAGCACACAATCGCTGTGACACATTTGCGTTGAAGGTCTGCTGCTTTTAAGCGTTTTAGGAACAATTTGCAGGTTAACTGCGGCCAAGAATCAAATTTAATCCCACGTGTTAAATTGCTGTAATTACGAGCAGACCTTCAAATAATGTGAGACCAGAGAGCGCACATAACATAACTAGCCTTCATTATGCCAGTTGCTGAGTAGCTTAGCGCTCAAAAGCTGCAGTTATACCTACATGACTGAGGTCAGGGGACTCGGGGAAGGAGGTTCCATCTCCTGACTGCCTCTCCTCCGGGCTCCCAGATTCATCCACATGAATTCCTAAAGCACAATAAGGCATGAACAGTGACACACGGACATAAGCCTCCTCCTTCCATCCAGCCCCGATCAGGAGGGGAGCAAGGATGGAGAAGAGCAGAACAGCGAGGAGCAACAAAAGGCAAAAGCTTGGCTTCAGGAGTTAGCAATGGCAATGGAAAACAGAGTAACCATGAATGAAAAACCTGAAGCCTCAAACAGCTGGAAATAAACCTGTATAATAGTTTGGGGACATCAGTAAAAACAAAGACAGCTGAGATATGGACTTAATGTATGAACTGGTGATGGCAGCTTTTACCTTATGTAACCTTTACTGTTCGCATCCACAGAGGATGTGCTGAGCATATGTCTTTGTCTTCGAACAATTACACACATTCCCATCTGGGAGCTGACCAGTTCAAACACAGCCTTATTACTGAGCTCTGAGAAGTTCAACTGGGGCGACTGGGGGTAGATGCCTTGTTCAAGGGAATATTATTAGTACAGCAACTGCTGATAGAAGCGCTTTTCTGTCTCTGCCCAGATTTTCTCCATAGGACACCCCCCCCCCTTTCATAACAAAGCAAAAACACACAAATTTTATAGCTGTAACAACAGCTCTCTTTGGCTACTCAGGGGCAGCAGAAACCAGTTGTGAACACTTCAATGTCATATCACATCACCTTTTAAGTTGATATGGCAAAATTGTTAACAAACAGTCGCCTAGTTACACATCCAGTAATTATGGAGCAACAGTAGCATTTATTAGATTCATTTTTTTGTCCAACTGATGAATGTATGTCCAATATTCACTATCATTTAGCTCTGTAGCTCTGTTTTTGGTCTCCAGGCTGCAGGGATATCTAATCTACATGAGTGCAAGACAAACACACCAATATCTCACCCCTATATCTCACAATAAGAAGTGACAACGAGTCCAACACTGTAAGTTGATCAGGTGTTTGTAACTGTCAGTTGTCTGTCAATGTAAAGCTAAGCCCGTTATCCTGAAAACAAAAGCCCGCTGCTCTAAAAATACATCCTCTTAAGTTGGAGTTCAGTGACTGCCTGCCAGACTCCTTTAACATGTTGCTCAATGTAACTGTTATAAACATCTCCGCCTTCAAAGAGATTATTAATGATTTCTTATGACTCACAGAGAGACAGTTGCTCATCTGCAAACATTCGGCATTGATTTGAACTCTAATAAATGTGCAAACGAAAACAGTCAGAATGGGCTGGAATAAAAAATTTCAAAGAAAGACATGCTTGCTGTAGCGTTGTTGTCAGAGTAGTGAATATTTCAGCTTGGCTTGTTTCTTTAATCTCTTCTTTAATACAGTAAATATATAACAAATTTCTCCCTGAGGAAAGTTTTGTTTGAGTGTCATCCAACACGCACTCACACAACTGTCAGAAAGGTCTGAAGCTCAGCAGTGCCAGTCAGTGAAGTTTTAAAAGAAACAGATAATAACGTCTGTTACAAATAAGAAGGTTTTGATGTCTCAGAGCAGGAACCCTATGTTCAGTTCAGAAAATAATAAATTCCCATTCGGGTGAGAAGTTTTTGATCCAGACAGGAGCTGGAAAGCTATTAAAACCTTGGTATAAACCCAACCAACTCTGTGGAGATTAAAGTGATATTGTGCTACAGGGCAGTAAATCCTTGTTCTTGCTGTTGTTATGTGCAGCGTACCCATTCCCAGGTGAGTCCCGATGATGCAGTCGTCAGAGCTCCTCTCTCGGACGCAGCTACGGTACGATGACCCCGTCACGCGCATGGAGCTGCTGCGCCGGTGGTGCTCTGGACCTCCATCAGGCTCCAACACCGCTGCAAAACACATATGTACACATAATCCAAAGGCTAATTATGCACAGCCTGTGCCTGTATTAATTATATAAAACATCAGATGGTCAATAATAAAAGCTTGATTTTTCACATCAACAATTTATTTATAATATATTTTTGCTCATTTGTAACGTTTCAAATCAAACAAGCCATTTAGTAACAATGTGTTGATAATGTATGTGTGTATTCTCCCGAGTGCGGATCGTCTCTGTGCGGCGTTTTTTGGCTCACCACTGCTCTTGAAGCCCAGAAAGCGTGACAGCTTGCTCTGGCAGCGCTCCTGTTCGTCGTACGTCAGTAGCTGGTGGATGAACTGCCAGATCAGCTGTTTGGCCGGAGTGTCCAACACCGGAAACACGTCCACTATCAGAGTGTCCACATTCCTGCAAAACCACACACACAATGCATCCATACAGACAAACACATTCTTTATTATGTAACTAAACTCTGTTTACTGCTGGGTAATTGATTTAGCTTTGATTTATATTTGCTGTTGTAATGACAAAAAATCTGAGGATGAGATTCAGGATGAAAAAAGATTATATATAGGTGGGAGGATAACAGGCATGTCAGCTACGGGAGGGTTTTTATACTGTATGCACATACTGTAACATTCACTTGGTTTTTTGCTTATAATCCTGCGGCATCACATGTTTGCATCATCTGCAGAGCTCACACTCCATCCTTCTCATTCCCTTGTTCATCCTTCAGGAAATGTTGTCAGTGCCAATTGGGAGGAATAAAAATCCTGCTTAGCTATGTGCATTTGTTTCCTCTCACAGTCCCATCATTCATTTTCTTCCTTTCTCTCTCTTTCGCCTGCATTAAGAACACTCATAGCAGCCTGATACATTGAGTAAAACACAGTTTCCCAGGCAACAGCTATTTTTCAGTACAATGTAAGTTAGCTAGTTAACAGAGTCTTTTCATAAGGATAGTTTGACAGATGCTGGAAACTGAACTCAAAACAAAATTCTATATATTCTTTCTTTCATGGTGAGGCTGCCTTTAGCTGTTATGCTGCTCAAATGTGACACAAACTGCCAGAAGAGCGAAGCCTTGAAACAATGCTGACTACTTTCAAAGTGAAGCTAAAGACCTACCCGTTAACCATTACTTTCAATGTATATATCAAGTTTATTTTAGCTTGTTTTATTGCTTTTATTTTGTGTGCTTTCGATTGTTTTGTTTTCTTTCTGCGTGCCTGATTGCTTCTATTGTTTTTGTGCTTTTGCCTGTGTACTAGACAGAATTGATTTGCCTTGGCTAAACTGTTACTCCTCATGCATCCTTCCATCCTCTCTGTCTACTTATTTTCAGACCCTGTCTATCCCTCCATCCCACTGACCTGTGCTGGAAGAAGGTCTCCAGAGCCTTGCAGACCGTGTACCTCTCCTGGATGGTCAGCAGGTGCTCCAGCTGCTGGCTGAATGTCCGCCCATGGACTTTGATGCTGGGTGGTAGAATCTCTGCCACCCACTGCAGAGAACTGAGGGCTGGAGACCTGGACATTGGAATATTAACGCTGTTTTAACATACATTTATTTTTTATTAAAGCACTATTTCTCCTTTGTACTGAATCTTTAGTCATCTTTACTAAAAATTCGGTCACTTGACGGACAGCTCTGATGTTACTTTGTTTGTCCCTGCAGATGATGAACTTCCGCAAATGTCAACTCAAAATGTCAGGTTTGTTGGTGTGTATTGACCTGGAGCGTGGTAACGTGGTGGGAGGCAGGCTTGGAGACTCGTCTTGGTCAGTTTGGTCTGATGAGTACTCAGATGGACCCTCTTCCACCACCAGGGTGGGCATCGCCCCACTGCCCTGCAGCATAGACACCACCTTCTCATGGGAACAGTTCCTACAAAGAGAGACAGAAGATGAGACTGAAGTTGAGAGGGACAGAAGTTTCAACAGGTAAAATTTTTTAAGGCCATTATAGGTGTAAATTAAGGCCTGTTTTACAGTTCATATGGGTAAAAAAGTATAATACAAGTCAAAAGTCAACAATTTTGGTACTGTACATGTAGTTTGCATCAGTAGTTACTAATTAAATGTTGCTTTCTTTTTGTAGTTGTAACATGGTGATCAATAGCCTACATTTTCCCCCAAAAACACATTTAAGAACACCTGTCAAAATCGTATTCAAAATATTTGAAGGCCTAAAATTTAAATTATTGGCTTTTAGACTTTTTAAGACTTTTTTACAGACCTGCAGAAACCTTGTATAAGACAGTGGTTCCAAACATTTTCTGGCCTGTGACCCCTTAAAATAGTAAAATCAAAACAAAGTGTTTCTTTCCTGTAGTATACAGTATCAACATATTTTTTAAGTTGTAAAGCAATAAAATTATCTAGCAATTTCCAAGAAAAAAAGCAAAGATTACAAGTGTTGACAGCTCAGTATTAGCTAGTAGGAGGAGCTTTAAGTTTGTGCAGTAAGTATAAATTGCTATTTTATGCATGTAAATGGATTTGTTAAAAACTGTCTGATTTCCTAAATGAGATGAGTAAACTAGGTAATGGGAAAATAATACATTTTCAGAGAAAGTTGTAAAATCGCGCAGAAGATAGATAATTGCCAATCTTTAAATTGGTGATTTTCTATCTAAAATCTAAAATTGTCAGAGAAAGTAATATCAAGCCAAATAGTCAGACTGTGAAATGCATTGAATCTTGGCAGTGAATGTGCCCAGCGACGTGGCAACTCCTCTACAAGACCTTGAAAACTCATTTCACACTTATATTATGGTACAAAAAGTGAGAATATCTCACATGTTATCTATACAAAGCAGAAGGATTGTAGCAATGAAATCTAGTGCATGACTTCTAGCAAACAGAGGGAACCATCTAACAGTGATACAAGACAGTTGTTCCTAACATTTTTTTGGCCTGTGACACCTTAAAACAGTAAAAACAAAATAATGTTTTGTTTTCCTTTTCTTATACAGCATTTTACCCATATAAATAGATTTAAAAAACTTCCTAAATGAGACGGGTGAACTAGGAGACCAGAAGAAAGCTGTGAAAAAGATACATTATCACTAATCTCTTAGAAACTCAATCAAAATATAAGTTTGCCAGATAAATTAATATAAAGCCAAATAATTCACTTCACAGTGTGAACTGCATTGATTCTTGGCAGTGAATGTGCTCAGCAACATGGTGACTCCTCTTGTAAGACTAATTTCACACTTTAATTATGGTACATATACTTATTCTTCACATGAGATACTGTATTGATTAGGTTAGTCCAGGTCGTGATGCTGTACTGGACGACTTTAACAAAGTAATTCACCTCAATTGTTACATAAATGATGATGATGACATTGACAAGTTTTTTTTAATTTTTTTTACAAGTCTTAATACACCTAAAAGGAGGACTGGACAAACAAATGTTTAAATTATTATTAAAAATATCTCATTTTTGTAGACACCCTTCACCACATGCTTATTTTGTTAACACAACACCGAAAGCTCCCACTTATCTTGTACTTCATTTTCTTTCTCTCTGTTGAACAACTGTTTTGCTGATCACCTCCTACTGCCGCAGCACCGTGTTATCAGGGAGGGCAGCAAAATTACACAGCACCAATCAAATCAGTTCATCAGGCAGCCATGGGAACAGCTCTGCGATTCTTCTTTCACGTGGCTATCAGTGTGGCAGAATGAGTAATACTGTTTCTTCACACAGATCTCTATAGATGTACAGT
>JAJHUR010101947.1:2328-15097 GCA_027495735.1 Lutjanus campechanus | reverse complement strand
TGTGTTTAAATGTGAAATAGGCAGGGATGACTCATCTGGATGGCAGCATATGTTGCTCCAAAACCAGTATGCACCCTTCTGCATTAAGTCACAGATGTGACAGTTAGCCATGATGCCACGGACAACATCAGATTTTTCCAAAAACATGATTTAATCAGGCACAAAAAGGGTTTAGCTAAACCCTGAGCCCCCCTGTCTCACGTCCTGGTCTTAAAAAGATGGGAATCCTGGTCAAGCACTGGCAAGCTTTGCATTTTTAGACAAATTAAATTAAATAATATTTTTGCATCTGGACAACATATAAGGTTTAATGGCCAAAATTAGATCTTTTAAAACATTTTCCAGCATAATTGATGATTAAAAATACCCTCAAAATACGGTTTTGTCAGAATTCTCAAGAATAAGTGAGATGCAAGAAGAAAAAAAATAATAAAGCACAAATCTGCTGTTTTAAATATTTAATTTCCCATTGTGTTGCAGCACAAATGATTTCAGTCGCAGTCGATATTTCAAGACAAATTTGATTATTGAGTTAAGTAAGGCTACAGTATATGTCAGCACAGCCCTGAGTACTGAGTACAGATTACATTTATACTCAAACAACAAGTGTAATCCAAGTATTCTTTGTCTGCACCATTGGCTGTATACATGTCAGTGGTCTGCACTGTTACAGTGAGGATGGTCTTTGTTGTTGGGAGTCCTGAGTAAGACAAAAGTGGCGGGTGTGTCTGCTCTGGTGAGTAAAGATATGAGTGTCTGTTTGAAGAATACATGTAAACATGTTTTTTGTTTTTTCGTATTTATCAGTTCTTTTGTGTCTCTCTATCTACTGGAAACATTCAAAAGCATCACTTTGGTCTAAAGTACGTAGGGTTGCCACCTTCAGTGTGGAAAAATAAGGGAAACCACGCCCGGGGACACAAAGCAAGAAGGGATCAGGGTGTCCTCCACCATGAGATTTTTTATGCACCGATCTGTGTTTTATATATTTCAAATTTAGTCCTTTGCTACTGTCAACATGAATGTCAAGGAAATAAAGAGCCAATAATGTTAAGCACAGTTGCATCAATTATTTTATGGATTAAAACATCTGATCGTAGACATTTATCTGTCAAACCAATCCCAGTCTGCTCCCCCTGCCCTTGCGCTGCTTGGACGTGGTAGTCCTCTGCTGACTTTTGCCTGGCTATGTCTCATGAAAGTCTTTTGGTTTTATTATCCCATGTCGTTCCAAGCATGTGGAAATGTATTTTGTGCGTGAGAGTAGAGTTTGCACGAACATACGGGAGAAATTGCGTCCTGATCCTGTATTATACGGGATGGGTGGCAACCCTACGAGTACAGGGTCTATCGCTATATTGGCAGCAACAACAGGCATAAAGATACCATTAAAAAAAAAAAAGGCTTCTGTGAGGCAGCACAAATCACATCAAACAGGAGTTGTAAAAAAACCACAAAGTAATAAATATGCAAACAGAAATCTTAATACACAAAAACTGTATAATATACATAACAGTTTTTTGGACGTGCTTTTCTCAAGCTGTCCAGAATCACACCTGAGGTAGACTTGTATAGATTTTTGACAAGACGACTTCTGTCTTGGTCACACATAAGAAGCAAACTACAAGAAACAAGAAAGACAAAACACTGGGACCTGGTTTCGATTATAGTATTACACACGGTAGATTAGACCCTATTGTACTGCAGCATTGTGAGCGTTATGGTGAACTCAAGCACATAATACAGGCGTAATGATCCTTAATGATGATCAATACTGATGCTTGTGCTGTGCAATCAGTGGGCTCGGTCCCCTTTGACTTAAAAAGCTAGTCTATTATCCTACTCATTAACATGCAGACATGAACATTAAAAAGACACTGGATATGTACAATAAAAACATCACGGTGGCTCTTAAATACAGTGCCATGCTCGCTTTGACTTAAGGAAAATGTCAGTGGATATCTGCTGTGTCATCAGAGCAGGACTGGTAAAATAAATATGTCACTGCTAATGGTTAATAAATAATCATTTGGATGATTTAAGTAGCCTTGGTTGTTTGTACACTTGTATCACTGTGATGTTCAGTACATTTCAGGGTTTATTCCATGATTAACTCTTCTGTTTGACTTTTCTGATTCATCAAATTTTCTTCAACCTGCTTTGTTGAATTTTTTTTTTTTACCACTAATGTCATTTGCAACCAGACAATCAGTAGAACGGCAAAATTTCCAAGAATAGTTCAACATTTTGGGAAAAATGCATATTTTTGTTTTGTTTGAGACAAGAAGCTATAAATAAAATAAAAGTGTCTATTTGCACCCCAGTGAAAACAGTCACACAACAGCTATTCAGCTGTTTACACAGTTCAGCTATAAAGAGTAATAGGTTTAGGCAACAAAACTACTTGGTCAGGGTTATTAAAGATCAAGGTTTGTTTCTGCCATACGGTCAATGTGGCTATTTACACCCCAGGTGCAAATAGCATTGTTGGCTATGGACACTTGGATGCTTATCTCTGCCATGATAAGCTATATTCTATACCCAGGTGTAAATAGTCACATTGATTATTCTACCTCATGTGCAAATACTGTAGTATTGTTGTTGCTGACACCTGGGTGCTAATAGCATCATCCTTAACTACGATTATTACTATGATTACTTACTATGATACTGCTGGTAACAACTGTATAAAAAAAAAAACAAATTAAAAAAAAACAATATAAGCTAATAATTAATGAGTTTTAAAAGTGTTGATGGGCATTTTTGTTGACAGAGCCAGCCTAATCATTTCCACCAGCATCCAGAGTTTATGCTAAGTGAGGCTAAATACATCTTGCCTCCAGCTACGTAGGACTACTTAATGCACAAGATTGGTATCAACCTTATTATCTCCCTCTCATAAAGAAAGAAAATCTATGGAAACGTGATGCTGCCACGGCAGAAAATAAAAAAAATTATCAGTATCACGTTATGAGGTGAAAAGTTTATTGTTGCGTTAAGATGTTTTTCATGTTATCACAAGATATTTCCATGTCAAAACAAGATTTTTTAACTTTATTACGACAAACAAACGTATCACATTCTAGCAAGAAACTTTTGTTGTTATAACACTATACTATTAATTTGTTATAACATGAAACATTTAACATTTTAATGTAATTACTCATTGTTATAACGTGAAACATTTCACATTAGAATGTGATATCTTATATCGTTGTAACACATTATAACAATATAAGTTATCATGTTATAATGTTATGTTATATATAAATGTTTTGAGTTATAACAAGATAAATAGTAATGTTAGAACAAGAAAAGTTTCTAGTTATAACCATAGACTATATAGAAATGAGAGCGCCCTAAAAGTGAAGCCAAAGCATCTTGATCGCCCCCTGGTGGCTGGCTGCAGTACAGGTAATAAATCAATCCCCTCGATGTTAACAGAGGGGACGTGGGCCAAACTAAAAAACCCAAAGTACACGTCAAATGCATTTTTCCCAAAGATGGTTTCTGTCCTTTTAGGTCGTTCTGATCACACTGATGTTTGTTCAAGTGTCTCATTTTTGCAGGTTGGTCTTAATTAGTTATTTGATGATATCAAATCAGGGTTTCGTGCAATGATTGACAGCTCAGCTCTGCTCACAATTGAGTCAGCTGGCTGTGTGGGCGGGAACTGGAAATTGCAGTTCCAACATTGGTCACCACTATGCAGACTCTGGCTCCAAATGACGTCACCAGTACAAGACGGCAGCGCTCGTATCCGGGATATTTTGGCGTCAGTGGTTAAATGTGATAAGATTGTATGTCGTAATGACATGAAAAACTTCTAATTATAACAATGAACTTTTCCTGTTTTCACGTGATACTGATTCAGTTTTTCTTTTCCTGATGTGGCAGCAATACGATGCCATAAAAATGCATATGTTCAACTACTTTTCAATGCTGTAAATGAAGTAAATGTTAAGACTGTCCCTGAACATAAACATACTCTAAAGCCTGAAAACTAAATGATGCTGTAGCCTAGTTAGCTAGCTAACTGGCTAATCTCGGGAGACCTGTGGGTAAATCCATGTTGATGTCATGGCATAGCCCAGGTGACTACATGATTAAGCATCACAATGGCAACTTAATTAGCCTTTTGAAATACTTGTGTTATGTCTTACGATGACATCACATTGTCTGCCCACTTCCCCACATGTCAAATACACTAACAAAGACTAAATCCCACCCAGAAATGAAACTCACATCATGCAGAGAGTTACACAGCCTTAAATGTGTTACAGTGGACGGTACCTTAAGTCATGTCAAGGTTACCACAGTACTTCCTGCTGTTTTGTGTGGCAGGAAATGACATAAAGATAGTGCATGGCTCATTTGGCAGTTGATGCCCTGGGTCTTCAAACACCCCAAGACAGTAAATAACTTAAAAATCTAGACACATTCTAAACAAAACTAGGTCAAAAATGTTCTAGCTGAGTTCAAAATGAAGACGCTAAATAAGCTCCACATAAACACTGGAATGCTGTGATTCTTAAAGTTATAGATTTAAATGAGATTACACTGTCAATAAACAAGGAAACAGTGATAGAAGTGTCAGAATTTGTCTAAAAAGTTGTCACACGCTGCACAGCATGTGCTATGTGGTATTGAGCTGGTACTGGTAAGATCTCTGTGAATCACAGCAGGTTCAAAGGAAACTATTAAAGCTGTCAAATGTTCAATCTGTTCTTCAGGGAGAACAGCTCTGAATAAATAGTTAATATAAAAAAAGATCATATCTATTTACATTCAGCTGCTTCAACAAAATGAAGTGAAGGCAAAAACCAAAGAAATTCTACATTTCAACTCTCTCCTTCTGCTTCACCTACAACCTTCAAGCACAATAACCAGGTAAATATTGTTTACAGCATGTGGAAAAAAAATCCCTGATACATATGTGTGAACATTCTCATTGGATAAATACTGTTTTGCAGACAGAGTCTGCCATACAATCAATACCGGTCTTGCATATAAGTTCAAACAATGAAACGGCAACTTGGTAATTAAGACAAATTTCACCACTAATGGAAAAAGTGGTGCAGTGATGTAGTTTTCAGTGGAATTTACAGTATGATGGAAAAGTGGAGGTTATGGCACTTATGTTGTGACATTCACGTTTCACAAGGATACCTGAAAGTGTTTTCCCATAAAGGCCGACACATTTTAACAAACTATGTGGCAGCCCAGGATGTTATTTGTTCTTACATTCACATGTTGGATTGTTTACCTCGTGCTTAGTAATTAAAGAAAATATGACAACAATGCTATTTTTGATCATCAATTCAAAATCAAGACAGAATTAGGGCCACTTTTTTTGAGAATAAAGTTGCAATATTCATAGAAAAAGTCGCTTGATAATGAAGTCATCAATTCGGGGCAAAAAGTCTAAATTGTCACAACTAATTTTATGAGAGAACAAAATCATTTATTATATTGGGCGAATTACGTTTTCATTTAGCAAGAAAATAAGTCGGAATGTTATGAGAATAAAGTCGTATCATTACATGACAAATGTTGTCATATTTTCAGAGTAGTTATAATAGTTTTAATATTACGAGATGTTTCTAAAACTACTCACGCTATTAGCTAAACTTATATTTTTCACTTTGTAAAATATTTTGTTTTGTTTTTTTTTATTTCCTCACAGTGACCCTCATAGTCAGTGTGCTCGTTTGATCTCACTTTAAAAACGGGGTACAATCCTGTCAGGGATTTTAACCCAGTCCTCCATTCTGAAACCTATAATGTTCAGGTTTTGATGTTGGATATTTTAATTTGCCATATCAAGGATAAAGACAGGTGAAAGTGACACCGTTAATGATGGATCAGTTCCTATGAAGTGTCCCCAATAACTTCCTAAATGGAACGCAGCATGTTATTGCACATGTGCAAATCATCTGCTGTAAAAACGGTCTATTATAACCATCACAGAGCCTTTATAAACCATAAGGACATAGACATGTGTCAGGATGGGGACACATCTATCAAACCCATACATCAGTCAAACCTGCTCTGGTGCTTTAGGACACTCAGGACAGCTTTTTGCACCCTGTATGTGTGTTAATGCTTTGGAGAGGTTTTTGTGTTTGAATTCTTGTATAAAGGCTCAGTTAAGGGAGGCACACATCCTGTCAGATCTGTCCACACAGGGACTTGATATCTGTGGCTACAACACAGCTGAACCAACAGCAGGTCTGATTGTTTCATTCCAAAGCTAAGACACTTATCTGAGGCAGAAGGAAAACAACTCAGAAAGAAAAATAAAAGCCAGTCAGCGCTCTATTGAACATCACATTACATCAGTACCACGGCCACAACTCCTATTTCGCCGCTCAATAAATAAAACCTGAGGTAGCTCTTTGTGCCAGCAGCGTTCTGGTGGAAAAAACCTCACAATCATTCACTGGAAGGTTTCAGAGCATGGCCTGGCTCTGCTCCTCTTCCTCGTCCCTCCGTGAGGTCGCTGTTCCCTGAGAGCCTGGAGACGAATGCTGCTGCTGCTGCTGCTGCTGCTGTGCTTTGAGTGGACAGTTGGCGACCATGTGGGACAAACTCTGACAGAAATGGCACTTCTTTGGCTGAGGGGGCAGCTGACACTCTTTGGCGTGATGGCCAGGTTCTCCACAGTTGTAGCACCTGAAATGAACAGAAGAGACACGATTACCTCAGAGCTTGGGTGCAGATTCAGGAAGGACCGGAGGGGACGAGTCCCCCCTAACTTACAAAAACATATGAAGTTGCCTCCCCAGTCAATTATTTCAAAATAAATCATGTAATTGAAAATATAAATCTAGTAGATGCGACTCCATTATAAAATAATTCACACTGAACCATTGCATAATAGGTGGCACTATTTTTTACATAATTTGGTGTGTTAATGACTAATAGGTATGAAAAGTTATTGGTCCAGTAGATCCCCTCAGCTGGAAACTGTGAATCGAGCTGCAGTGGCTGCACCCCACCAACATTATGGAAAGGCATAACATAGACAGACCTTTTTAAAGAGTTAGAATCTTTTTTGTAATTAAAGTTTTATTTATTTTATTTATTTAAATATACACAAACAGATAATATTATTATTCATGTCTGGGGGGGTTGTACTTTTCTAAAAATCTGTGACAACCCAAGAGTTAGATTCCTGTTTGTAACCACAAACAGCTGTTATATCTCGGTCTGCAAAGTCACCACACTCCACTGACAAAAATAATCATTTTACCTGGGATGGGAGATGCAGGTCGATTGCTGTCTCGATTGGTTAGTTTGTTTGTGTTATAGTGCAATCATGTGGTGTCAGGATAATGGGGAAAAATGATTTCCCCGATTGGGAAAATTCATATGAACGCCCCCTCAGGTCGGAACAACAACTCGGAAAGTAAAAGAAAATCTTGCTGCACGAGTTGCTGTCTGTTGACATCATATAGGCAGAAATATGGTGGAGTAAATGTTTTGTTGATAACTATTTATTTATTCACGTATTACATATCATTTGGTCACATGTAATTTATAATAGAGTATTAAGTTGTAACCAGTAGTTGTTGTCCACATAGAGTGACCTAGATTAATTAAAAATGTCAATTATTAGCATTAATCCTGATAACAAGTCCCCGACTCTACACTAGTACTCTCTACTCTTAGTTGCATCCATTTTTGTTCCTACTTTACGACTTAAAAGCACATGAACACACCGAAGTCAGAATAATGACTTTCCACTGAGCACATGAATGCACTATTATTGTGTGACTTTGGTGTTTTTCAAAGGTTAGTTCTAACCCTGGTTCAACTCCAGGTTTCTGCCTGTTAAAAGGGAGTTCTTCCCCGCCAATGTCCCCTAGTGCTTGCTCACGGTGGGAATTGTTGAATCTTTGTAAACAATATAATATATAAGAGTCTAGACCTGCTCTATAGGAAATGTGCCCTAAGACAACTTCTATCATTTCTATTATTATTATGGTACTGTATAAATAAAATTACTTGACTTGACGTTTACACTACAGAGCGGAAAATGGAGTTTAGTCACTGGACATGCAGCAGGCAGACAACAGAGGCGGCACAATAGGTTCAGAGGGAGAGGTGGACACAGAGGAACAGAGGGAGGACAGAGGCAGACAAAAAAAAGCATGGAGATCTATAAGGACACACAGGCATGTAGGGGAGAGTTGCATAATGCCAATGCCATAACATTATAGTGTATTTTGTTATAAGGTAAACAATCACATATCCAAAAAAAATACTGTGATCTTATAGACAGGAATGTTTTTTTTGCGGCAGTGATGCACTCAGTGATGGATTGTAAGGTTTTATAAACTGCAGTAATGCTTCAGAAAACGGGCTGGAGCAATTCAGAAAAATGTAAACAAAAAAGATTGAGAAGTAAAAGTTGTGGTTTAAAAAACTGAATTATTAAAACTAGTTTTCACGAGTAGCTGATTTTCAGCTGAATCTGAATCTGAAGTGTGAAGTGACATGATTAAATTGTACCAGCAGAGGGCAGCACACTCCAGTTTTAGCTTCAGATCCCCCTGTTGTTGAACATTTCTGTCACCATGCTTCCACTTTAAGTGGATTCCTGGTGATGGACAGACAGCTGTTAGGGGATTTGTCCAAATTGATCCGTGTCCCTCGAGGAACAGCATCAGGGACAGTTTGACAGCTGAACTGAAACCTGGCTTTGTTGTTCTACCAATCAGGATAACAGGGTGGACCTTGGCTTTGCAGGGTCTTTTAAAGTCCACAGTAGTTCCCGTAGAAGAAAGTCATTCCTACTTAAAACTGCTCACAACAAGGTCTGTGGATTATCTTGAGTGAAGAGGTCATGATTTCTGGAAAGAGACACTGGTTTTGAAATGTGCTTCAAATGTATTTTTGCCATGCCATTTAGTCCCATTATATTGGAGCGAAGGAAAGCAAAGTCTCTCTCCCCCTTTCCTGTCCTCACTTCAGCCATCCTATCAAATTAAAGGCATAAATGCCAAAAAATTAAGAAACCAAAATATTCTGTTTCAAGAAAATGTATTAAGAATATTGGACTTTTTTCTTGTCGGGCTTGTTTTTGCAGTGCAGCTGTACCATCAGGAATAAAGTCACAAAAAGAAGACTACAATTAACCAAAACATCTAAAATATTCCGGCATCACTACAGTTTATAACAGATCTTTTGACAGCCAGAAAGCCTTGTGATCACCTTAAAGTCAGATTGGTGGTTGTTCAGGCAGTTAATCAGGTCTCATAATCGCCCTCAAGCTGCTCGTCAAATGATGAAAACAGATTTGTCAGAAAGGGTTAAAATGTTTAAAATGTCTGTCTAACTTTACTGAGAGACTTAATGGAACAGAACCACCGTTACATGATTAATTATATCTCTGCTGTCTGCCGAGAAAAAGTCCTTCACATTTATAAAACTGCTTCTATCCCTTTACGGTACACGCATTATGATGCCAAAGAATTATTTTTTAGGGTAAACTTTAGGGTGCGTTAAAGTAGTCGTGTCCAAACTATTCCATAAGGGGCCATGTGGCTGCCAGTGTTCATTCCAACCAAGCCAGAGCACACCAGGCTCGACTCATTTCATCAAACGATTTCAGTCTTCAAACAGCTGATTAGTCGAATCAGGTGTGCTGTTGAATGTTGAACGAAAACTTGCAGCCGCTCGGCCCTTTATGGAATAGTTTGGACATGCCTGCCTTAAAGCAACACCGCACCATTATGATAAAGAATTTTAAAAAAGAGAGTTATTGTGGTTAATGTGAAGAAAAATTATTAGAATAGTGATGGAAAACACCAGTTTAAAATGTATGCCATTTGAAATTGAAAAACATTATAAGGGAGCTCTTTCGATATGTTTGTTTGGACGTTACCTTCAGGCTACAACTGTGGAACAGCTTGTAAGACTTAATGTGTTAAAGAGTGTCGGCATATTTCAGCAAACTTTACATCAGCGATACACATACAGTGTATGTTGTTGTGTTGCAGCCATATTTGACTCAGTGCTTATGAGTTATAATAAAATAAAAGAGTCATCAATGCATTTTTCACCCAATCTTACATTGTTTAAACAGTATATAAACCTAAACACACACAATACCATAAATGTCATGGTGGGATTTCATAATGGGACAGAATCACTTCAAGGCAACATTTATGCTTTAACACTTTTTCATTATTTAATTATCAAATAAAGCATATTAAACAATTAAAGATTAAACTTTTACACATCAATCGATGTTAATCCATTTTTTTCCAGATCGAAAAATGACAGAAAAGGATTTTCAGACCATTTTTGTGTGATGATGGAGCTGAACCGCGTGAGGAAGGAAGGGATCTAACATGACCTCCAGAGAGTCATGTGACAAATTAAAACACTTCTATTAGTTTCCTGAGGGTTCTGCCACTTTTTTTTTTTTTTTAAAGTAATGCACCATAATTGTGGGTGTATTGTGTGAGACTAAAAGGGCAGAAAACGGATATGTTACTTAGAGGCAACACTACTATAGAGGGCTAATCACTGTTCACAGTGAACCTGTCATTAAAACAGAAATTTGTCAAACAATAAGAAGATACCATGATATCCATTGACAGTCAATAGATAATATAACATTAAATCATTATATTTATCAATAACAGAATCTTCCAGTCCTGATCTTGCTATTAACAGGTCAAAGCACATTTGAATGTCCACACAGAACAGTTCAGCGAGCTGTTACTGTATAATCTTGCAGCTCTGTGTGTGTGTTTGTGTGTTTAGTTCTCAGTAAATCTCTGCTGAGAAAGCTAATGATCAGCAGCTAAGTGAAATCCTGTTGGTGAATTCATTAGAGCAGGATAAATAAGGCGAGTGAGGCTCGAGCACTGAGCAGTGTGACACAAAGAGACACTGACCACTTAAACAGGCAGGAAAAAAGCATTGATTTTTTTTTTTTTTTTTTTTTTGCATGCACACAATCTGGTTTTCTGCAGGCTGCAGTCGAACAAGTAAATGAACAGGGTGGATCCATTGTCCATTACTACATCAGTGTTGAACTCTGACTTCAAAAAAGAATTTGCAGAATTTAAGCCTGCCGTTGGACGCTTGTTTCAGGCGGCATTGTGGCACCCGCTATACTGTATGTGTTTTCCCAGGAAGTCCCCGGGAAACAACTACAACCTCTGAGCCTACACGCTGAAAATGACTAATTAAAACCTGGGTCAACCAGCAGTTGTTACCTTTTCTTTTGCAGTGATTTATACATTTTAAGGACCAGGCTCGGCCCCACCATGTGCAAATGTTCCACCAAAACAAGTTGCCCCTGGCGCTATTTTGCAGGGGCGCTGCCGCTGCATCCTGTGCTCAGTGCCACCCAGTGATTGGTTTTAGAGTAGGGTTGCAAATCGTAAGCACTTTCCTTAATCGATCATTGGTAACATTAATGACCAATTAATCAATTAATCGTTACTGAAAATCAAATAAATAAAGATTTTGCTCATACCAAACAACACCAAATGCATTTTCCCCCCTTAAAGGGATAGTTCACCCAAAAAATGAAAATTCAGTCATTATCTACTCACCCTCATGACGATTGAAGGTTGGGTTTATTGTGTTAGCCCACAAAACACTGCTGGAGCTCACTTGCATGCACACATCACACCACACACACACACACACAGTTCAGACAGTGTGCATGTGCATGTGAACATGGCTCCAAGCTAAAGATCTACAGTGAAGATTTAGGCTAAAAACATGGTGTAAGTGACGTCTTTCAAGTCAGCTCGGGGCTTTAGGAGACTTGGATTACACCAGATGAGCAGTATGGAGGCATTTGATTTTATTCTGGTTGGGTTTTTTTAACTTTAAAACTGGTCACCATTCACTTAAATTGTTTGGGAGATTCTGCAACACTGTTTTCCTGTGAAACACAAACATTTTCTCCCTCCAGTAGCTGAATGATGATGCGTGGAGCCAGACCTTTCTGCAGCACCGAACACTGTGGAGATTTGATTGGTTTTTGATTTGATTGATGGTTCAGTGTATTCTGGCTGGAATCATTTTTTTTCCCACTTGCTTGAAAACCTTTTTGTTTCGAGCCTACGGTGGTGTGGTCTTCACTGTTTCCTCAAAATTAGATTTGAAAAAGAAAAAACGCAATGTATTGCCTTGCTCGCAGTATCGCAGTCTATCACAATATATTGAATCACAACCCCTGCATTGTGATTCTTGCTCACACACAGCCCTGGTTTCTGTCCCTCCCGGACACTCACTCATGTCACCTAATGTACAGAAAGATCATGTTTATTCCAACCGAAAAGAAGCAATCAGATTAAACATTTTCATGTTAACTAGGCACCAATAATTTCCAGTTGAATGGATTATCAAAGGTGTACATCACCCCTCTAAACCCAATTGAAGATTCCTTCGGATCGTGTCGGATCAGGCCAGTTTCTTACGATTGAGGTGGTTACACAAAGCATTTTTATTCTGATTGGACTACTGATGTGTTTTTAAGTAGTTTTTGGACAACAATGGAGCTGTATGGCACAGAGGAATAACATACATCAGGCTTTAACACACACGCTGCTTATTGGTAGATAGATTTGTTGCAGGTTTGGGTTTTTTCATGAGATTTGTTGATGATATAAAAAAACTACAGAAAACATGCTTTTTAAAGCTGCAACGTTGAGATAGAGTGATGAAACCCAGACTGAGCTCTGGATCAGCTCACATCTAACCACCACTTCCTTCCTCCCGTCCTCCACCATCC
>JAJHUR010101946.1:0-20022 GCA_027495735.1 Lutjanus campechanus | reverse complement strand
AAAAAAATTTTTTTTTTTTTTTTTTTTTTTTTTTTTACAAAATTACTCAAAATCATTAATCAATTATAAAAATAGTTGACGATTAATTAATAATCAGTTAATCAATTCATGTCATTAGTCTGAGTTTTAATGCAAAATGCTGCTGTTTCAGATGTTTTTCACCCTGACAATAATAACAAACTGGTGTAAAAGGGAGGAATTATGTCTCAGCTGTAACCTTCAGTGTGAGCATGATTTCCATCAGCCTGCAAAATCCTGTATCATCCTAAATCTAATGGAACAACTGCAATAAAGGCCCAAAGGAAAGTGTCACCGATCTGCCTGCATGCTTGTGTGTGCATTCCAAGCCATGTCATTCATTCGTACTTGAGTCGATGTTTAGCAGCTGCGTCCAGTTTCCTCAACTCGGACAGTTTCATCTGGCTGAGTGGTCCTGAGCCGTTGGTGGTCCGGTCCACAGTATCATCGTGCATCAGTATTGGGACGCCGTCTGATGAGAACTCCAGGTCCAACTCCACGCCTGTCGCCCCATTCTTTCTGGCCTACAGAGGACAGACACATAACAAGGTTGGAAGTATTTCAGGTGGGCTTGTTTCTGGTCATGGCCAGAAATCTGTCAATCTTAATTTCCGTCACTCAAAATCAGTCTGAATGCTAGCTTTAACCTCATCAGAGACAATGATAAAGCTGCAAAGATGAATCGCTTCATCAATTAACTGTCAACTATTAAATTAATCGCCAACAATTTCGATAACCAATTAATCATTTTGAGTAATTTCTTAAAGAAAAAGCAACAAAATTCTCAGATTCCAACTTCTTAAATGGGAATAAAACAAGACTTTTGAGGTTGTTATCTTGGGCTATTGACATTTTTTTTTTTTTTTAACTATTTTTTGACCAAAGAACTAGGGCTGCACAATTAATTTATATTATCAAAACTTCAGTATGGCCAAATGCAATATCCAAATCACAGAAGCTGCAAGTCATTTTGCAACTTTTTGGTCTACTCGCCGCTATCCAACGCACTTGTCTCATTTAATAGATGTGCAAAGTGTTCCTTTGCCCTACTCAACAGCTGAAAACTTTCATCGATTGATCAAGTAATCATTAGTAATTAATAAGATACAAAACGCACATTTTTTTCTTGTTTGAAGTTTTATTTAAACAATCCCAGTGACACAATAGTTATGTTAAACATTGATTCACGGGGTACACACAATTTAAACAAACAGAATAATAAAACAATGAGGCTCTCGCTCAAAATGGCTGCTCTTGTTCTCCTGTTCTATTTCAACAAATGGCACCGCCAAACAAAACTATGTCAAATGCATTTAAATTTACTGCCATTTCTAGACTAACCAAACCAAATCATGAGAAAGCCTGTGAGCTCTGGAGAAATGCTACACAAAACATATATGATCAGTTCATGAATTTTTAAAACGGTTAACTTCTTAATGACGGTTAATCAATAAATGATTAATCATTAACGACCCTGAAAGACATATAGATATCCGGGGCTTATATATCAGCCAATATGATCTTTCTGAAGACACATTGGAACTGGTGTATGTTGCTCAATAAGAAAAAAGAAAATACAATACAGAAATGGCTCAGAAATGTAAGACATAATTTAAATACAGTGTCTCTGTTATGCAGGTTTATTTTTCATATTCAAATGTAAGATGTTTTGAATAATCAAATATCAGTATCAGTGTCTGTCTTAAACATGAAATATCTGTCCCGCCATACAGGCTGGGTGTTCTGTACGTCTCTCACACTTCTGACAGTCCAGACAGTCACATACTGTACACTGCTGGCCTGCTGTGGATACTGCAGTTCAGTGTACGGCAGTGTGAATGTGGTGCTGGATGTTAATGATCACCAGTGGTTCAAAGGAACATGGTATCTTAATGGATGAAGTAAAGCCCGGCCCCTGATAGTTTTTCTGCATTCATATTGCAAAATGAACTCCCCGCTATCTTACAGAACTATGTCAATATTTTACAGTTTTGTCAGGGATGAGGGTGTGACATATGTTGCCTCCTTACAACCACTGGTAACACACACTGCGGGATGCTGTGACTGAGGAGAACCATCCCAACTCGTGTACAGGAAAAAAAGACCCCCTGCACCCTCCTCTCACCTCCCGGATGGCTGCCAGCGTGTTCTCCGGTGCGTCGTGCCCACCGCCCCGGTGAGCGACCACTGACACCTTGCCGGAGCCTGCCGTACCCTTGGCTGGGTGCAGCACCTGCCGAGCCCGGCTGGTAGGTACCTGAGGGAACCGGAACATGACCATAAAGAGGTAGAGGGAGGCGGTAATGGCGGTTGTCCACAGCGGGCTCCGTGTCCCGAGTAGGACAACCATGAAGACGACCGAGTACAACATGACTTCATCTCCCAGCTGCAGCATTTTGTCCCCTTCTCTGCCTCTCTGACAGCGCTGCCTGTCAGTGTAAGGTTAGCTACCGTTAGCTACCACTCCTGCTAAGTTTAAAGTTCCTTTCTTCAGACGCTGTAACTCAGATAAGGTCATGCCCCGCCTAGCCAAGTGATAACGTGAATGACTGAAACTGTTAAGTTAAACACCGAAGAAAACCTGCAAGTGGTCTAACATTTAAGAGGACTAATAGGAGGAACTGTTTTTCTGTTAGCCTGTCTATAGCGGATGTGACAGCTCTGCCTCAAGTTACGTGTGGTTTCCGCAAGCCAAAATGCTGTCACAGTTAAAATTTCAGGCTTAGGTTGAGGTGAGATTTTTAAAATATAAGTTATGTTTATCTAATGTGATAGTTTAGAACTTCCCCGCAAGGGGGCACACAAACAAACAAAACATTTAAAAAAAGGAAAACATTAATTACATCCAGGTCATCGTGTGTTTTTATTTTGTGTCGTGTCCACAGGGGAACCCTTGCTTTGCAAAACTCTCGCAAGATTTGTACGCGCTGTTTCTTCACTGTGCCCCTTGTACATACCAATTATGTTTTCAAATGTAACAACACTGTGGTTAAGAGCTGGGTGGAACCAAGCACAGAAAACACGGTTTAAGATTATGGAAAAATTACGGTTTTAGTTTAGATGTTCACTCTCGCGAGATCTTTCGCGGGTGTGGGGTTCCCACATTTTTCTTCCCCCAGGATAGTGAAGGAATGACCCGCCCTCCTTCGCCTCTGATTGGCTTACCTTTTTCCTCCTACCAATCGTCACTCCTCATGTCTGATATCTAACCAATCCAACCAACGAAGCCTACGACTATTAGCCAATCATAGGCAGAGTAGGGCGGGTCATTTCTACTGGCTGTGTGGTTCATGGTAGCTTACATCCTTGAGACTTTCCATTGCAATGTCTTTTTGAGGAGAACATGTTCATGTTTCTGTGTTCTCCTTCTTCTATTTAGCCTGTGGCCGATCATGGTAAGCCTCCATATCTCTCAAACTCTTTTATAGCTTTCAATGTTTTGAAATATGTCAGGAAATTAGTGTTGACGTTCAATTATTAGCCATTATTAGCTAAGTGCTACTTTGCCTGGGATGGATGACAGCTCAAATCAGGAGTTCTGTATCTAAAACTTGTTTCACACTGATTAATGTGTAGTTGCACAATAGTTATTACATGATTATTGATAGTTCGGTTTGCTTCATTTCTAATGAAGAAGTTAATTCAAACAAAACATGTGCATATGCTTTAGTGCTCATAGTAATTTGCTAAACATACTTTTATCCAACAGGCTGCAAACAGGATTTCTCTTTAGTGAATGAACCTGAACTAAAAAACTATGACAGAACTACATCATACAAAGTGCAGCTGCAGTTATGATGATGCTTATTATACGTGGGGTGGCCAAAACAACATGAGTACTTGTATCATGTATGTTACCCAATTAAATAGCCTTGCTATTTATGTATACATTTTGTTGATACTTTTCAACTTTTAGCGAGTGTAAAATAAGGTGTAATGGTGCAAATTAATGATTATTTTCATTAGAAATTCATCTGTTGATCATTTCTTGCTTAATCGGTCTATAAAATGTCAGAAAATAGTAAAATATTACCAATCCCAATTGCTTTGGCTCCAGTGAAGTGTCAAAATTATCTGTTGTTTGTCCACAGATCAGGTCAGTGCTTCTGTGCAGGTTAACCTCCCACATACGGTCCTGGACCAGAGGATCATGTCTTCTCACAGGCCGGATACATTCTGGGGTGCAGCCTCACTCACCAGGTCACACACCCATCCAGCAGAGCTTCCATGGACCCCTTATACCTAAAATCACAGCTGTGGCCAGGTACTCAGACTTGTCCACAGAGAAATACACTATGATTTACACTCTGCCACACATTAAGCTCCTCAGAGCTGTGTCCAGACTCAAACTGCTCCAAACTGCGGTCACAGCGGTCATCTTGCCGCCAGTCTTCTTCCTCTACCATCAGGGAGACGTCCCCTTCTTTCTCGTCGGCTACACAACAGGCATAGCGCTGTTCGCTGGCGTCATGCTGTACACTGCCAGTCACTTCTTCAGGAGGGTGGTGGGGATGATGTACCTGGACCCGTCCCAGACCACACTCAAAGTGTCCCACCTCACCTTCTGGGGCAGGCGCCATGACATCTACCTGCCTGTGTCAGATGTTATGACCATCGGGGATACGGGGGACTCCATAAACGAGACAATATTGAAACTGAAGAGGTACAGCAGTCCACAGACGTTGTATTTCTCAACACATTTTGGACGGGTGGTGGATAGAAATAGTTTTGAGAGGGTGTTTGGAACTTTAAAATAATTTGTTCAAAAACACGGAAAAATATATAATGTGAAGCACTGGCTCTGAAAAATACTAGTTTATACAGTGGAATACTGGTAATAATTTGTGACTTGAGATGTGTCAACTGATGTTTCTACAGTCAGCAACTAGTCAATGAATTTTTACTGAAGCTTGTAATTGAAATGTTAGGATGCATATTTGCAGGCCTCAGGACTGTGACCGTTAGAGTGGAACAACATGTGAAGTGACCAGAGTTGGCAGTAACATGTCAAGAGTACTCAGATTACTTTTGCAAAATAAAATCAAAGTCTCTTTGGTACAAATGAGCTTGTCCTAATGTTTTTCAAATGTTGCATATTAAAGCTCCACATTAAAATGTCTAAAAATGCTAGATCTATGCTATGTTTTGTTACATTATTATATTTTGTTGAGTTACATTATCCTAAATATATCCAACAATGGTCAAACCCAGAGAAATCCGTAATTTATTCAAGGTGAAGGTGTGTTACTACCAGCTGCTAGTTGCTTTAACCTCTAGGAAAACACACATGGCAGAAGTTAGACTTTAGCAGCAGTATTCACAAACACTCTGAGCACACTCTCAATGGAGCTCCTGACTTAACCAAAAAATTCTAACAGGGGTCCTATCTTTGGAGTGATTTAGGAAAACTCTCGGAGCAACTCTGGGCAAGGAAGGGATAGAAACATTTATCTTGGTGAGGAGGTGTGGTTGACCCTGTTGCTAGTTATGACTCGTTCTGTGTGATTGGTTGATCTCAAAAAAGGGGGGAAATAGAAAAACAAACACTCTTAGTGATAATGGGCATAGAATGGACAGTAAAATTGATTTTAGTATCTTTTCTACTCGGAATTATGGAATTATGAATCCTATTTAAGAACATGTCTGCTGAAATAATTGCAAGTCATACTTTAAAAGAAGCATCCAAATAAACACAGGCCTCCTTGTGCTGCAGCCTTTTCATATGCTGGTTGTTATATTTATTTGCGTACATTTATTTACCATGCCCGTAGCAAGGTTTGTTGTAGGCAACTGGACTTCATAGAGTTCTTGAAGATGTTTCGCCTCTCATCCAAGAGGCTTCTTCAGTTCATTTACCATGATGGTAATTTTAGTACTTAATATATTTGATATTAATAGAGGACGCACGCTGTGTCCATGAAGGCCCTTTTGTGAGCCTGTGAGGTGTGGACGTCCAGTGGAAACTAAATGAAGTGTGTCACAATGTGAGACTGTGAGAGCACTCTGCTGATGAAGGTTGCGACAGACCCAAATCATCACTGCTGCATTAAAAATAAAAACGTAGCGTTGCCGTCACTTCATTTCTGTTGTTATAGCATCATCACATCAGGTAGGCAATTTATCTGCCTTGTTTGGTTTTATCTTCTTTCGTAAAGAACTCTGTACATTTATGAAGAAAAGTGCTACTAAAGTAAAGTAATTAAAAGTAAGTAACATTTTATTTATATAGCACAATACAGTCTTTCAAAGGGCTGCACAGTATGTGCATTAAAAAAAAAAGAACTGCATATTATGTAACGAGATAACAGAAATACATATATATATATACACATATATGCACCTGCATACCTTTGCATGTGACAATAAACAGAACGATTACTGAACAAATATAAATTCACTACAGCAAAGTCATAGCCTTGGGAAGACTTGAGAATATGAGAGTGTGGATGAGTAGTTCTAAGTCTCTTGTAGAAAGCAGTGATTTTATTTTTGCAATATTGCGGAGCTGAAACAAGAAGGTATGTGTGTTTATGTGGGGTTCAAAGTTGAGGTTTCAGTCGAGACCAAGGACGCCTCCCACAAGAGTCTACGAGAAACAGTTAATTAAGTATAAAAGTAGCTGTGGTTAACGTGTAGGGGGCGGGGCACAAGCGACTCATGAAAAAGGAACTCTGATGAGTGCAATGATGCTTCCCGCAAGAGTTCATGAGTCTGATCATGTTTCGCACCTTTTTGTGGTACTCCAAGTACAGCCAGAGCCCCTTTTAGCCAATTTGGATGAGCAGAAACACGAAACCTCACACACACACTCTTGAATTTTTGTGGACTGACCAACCATCCAACTAATGAAGCGACCTGTAGAGCTGCTACAAACTACTGAATGATCCACTTGGATAAAAGATGCACTCTTTAGACACCTTCTCCCTGGACCCTAGGCTCTTCATTTGGCAGACCTTCAGCCTTAGGAGCACAAAGCTCAATGCTCTCCGGGCCTCCTGGCTGCTGCCCCCTGGTGGCCTGGAGAGACAGTTACTGTGTTAACTCATACAGTACATTGTACAAACCAAGAACTGTCACCAAATTCTGTACTGAATAAACATGTGTACAGTACCTTTTTGTGGAACCAAATTGCAAACAGAAACAACGCCAAAGTGAGCAGCAGCCTAGTGAATCTTGGAATGTGAACTACTGGAGAGGCTGAAAAAGATGAACAACAGTCCCATCAAATCATAGGACATCATGAGTACAACAGCCTTCTTTAAACATAAGATGCCTTGAACCTCTAATATCACAACTATGAAGTTCCTTGGTGTACTACTTGGGTGCTTGCTGATTCTCTTGGGCATGCATTTTTGTTGTTACGCTAAAATGGATATACATGGCACGTTAATTCTCTGATTCATACTTATTCCCAGTGGCAGGAGTTTATATAAGCAAACTTTTTAATAAATAAACAAACATCATCAGTTAGGTTTAAAATGTTGCCTGAAAACTTTTGATTTAATGCTCTCTATGAAAAAAAACATGTTACCCGTGACAGTGAGAGAAAGTGTCTGGCTCTCTGAGAAGAAGTTATGAGAGAAGATATAGATGTGATAAACACAGCTGTAGTTTCCTTGGTGGCCCTGGTTTGCGGCACGAAACAGGAAGTGGGCAGTGTGACTGACAGCTTTCTGGGTGTAGTTGTGTGTTGCGCTGTAGGAGTTGAAGGTGAGCTGGAAAGAGCCCCCAGGGTACTGTGGTTTAATGGAGCAGTTGATGGTGAAGTCGGAGGATTCGTAGACCCCACTGATGGACGGAGAGATGGAGATCGTCGGCTGAAACAGCAGATCTGCTAAGACAAGAAGTGGTGGATCACCCATAGTTTGACACAAAAATCAAAACTTTCTGTCAAATTATTGAGACGACACTGAAACGCTGGGACGAATGCTTGAAGATCTAGCAATAAAATAAAGCAATAATGATGTTAGATAACTTCATAGAAGGTTACGTAAACCTCTAGCTGTCACTGTGATCAATAACAACTGTGAAAATAGATCATGGCTTATGTTGCTAAAGGTGCTACCTGAGCAGGTGATTTGGAGGCTGTATGAGGAATGCCAGAGCCTCGTTGATACATGTTCCCTCAGTGTAGATCCAGACCGAACACCAGAGGAAATGATCCCCCACAAATATCTTGCTGCGGCAGGCTTTTTTTCAGCTGAAACAGCAACGCCACATTTCAGCTGTCTGCACACTAAAGCTGCCGACGTCAGGTCCGCCTTCTCGCCATCCACTGGTTTCCAGTCACCCTGGAGTTGCATTTCCAGCGTGCCAGCGCAACGACTGCGTCCTTCCACCAACCTGACATTATCAGGCTCTGACCAGAGGCAAGAAAATAATTCAAAGGTTGAAACTGATCTCGGAAACGGTTAAGACAGTGATCTTATTCACAAAGGCCATTTGGTGGCACTTTTGGAGCTTTTCATTATATCACGTGACCATCATCAGCAGACAGACTTTACCCAGTTGTCATGAATCGGATCATTGGATCCTTTGATTATCCCCTGACATCTGACATTCATGTCCCCCACAGTGTGATCCCTTTTTGTCATCATCGCCATTATCAGATGAAGATTTTAATTTGTCCAGTGCCTTGGTTTATGACCTAACCTATGTCCAGACCTTCAAATCTGCCCAATCCATGGGTTAACTGAAGTGGAGTGTAAGAGACAGAGAGATCCTCACTGGCACAGGCAGCTAGAGCCACCACAGTAGCAGCAAGTGCCACAAGTTGCCACAGATCACCACAAGCTGCCACAGACTGCCACAGGGCATCACAGACTGCCACTAGCTGCAACGGATGCCACATGCTGCCACAGGGTGCCACAAGATGCCACAGACTGTTAGAAGCAGCCGGGTACGACCTGACTGCACTTCCTGCAACCCCAATAGAGAAACCTACAGTGATGCTCCAATGCACTCATTCATATCTGTTAAAATTATGTTTGTTTGTTTGTTTATTTGCTGTCCTTTGGTGGCATTTCCTGTCCTTTTCATTTATTTTTTTCCTTTTGTCAGAGTTAAACATGACCTGTCAACTGTCAAGTGTCAGTGGCATTTCCATATGCTAATAGCAAATTTATTTTCCCGTTATTGCTTAGTTTGACAACAAATATACACGAAAAACAAGAAAACATTCACACCCTAGCTTTAAGGCCTACATAGATGAGTCCGTAAAGTGCTCTGAAAAATGGAAATTTGAATTCCACAGTTCCATGACAACTGGACAGTCACTCAATCTGCCGATGAAGATCAGATGAAGTGACTCAAAGCTAAATCAAATGGACCTCATGGTGAAATTGTTTGTTAATCGTTGAGATATTAATATCAAAGCTGTAGCTTCTCCTTTACCTGAACAGGTGAGTTCTATAGGTGAGCAGGTTTTTCTGACTGACTCAGAGCTTTCACAGTCCAGGAGAGTGGACTCATTGCCTCTGCACTGGAACTCTTCTGTCCAGTCAGGAACCTCAATGTTTCCATTGAGCACCAACTGGAGTTTTGAAGGAGCCCCACAGCCAAGCTCTCTACAGACCACCTCTGCATCCTGCAAGTCCATGTCACCTTCACAGACTGAGGACCATAACTGGTTAGCTTTGACCTCCACTCTGCCAGAACACAGAGTGGCACCGTTCACCAGCCTGACAGACTCTGGACAAGGGAGAAAGAGAGTTTCCAACAATGAGAGCTAAGACAACAGTGAAGCAGGTAATAAGCAGAACTTTGTAGCTGTTCATCTTTTTCAGTCAAACAAAAAAAAAACAGCAAATAAAACCAAAAAATAGGAAACTGTTCACAGTGGCCCATTTTGACATGAAAGTTAAAAGAAGTTTAAAGAAGTGGATAAGTGTACCAGCACAGAAGCTAAGTAATGTACTGCTGTGGACAGGGTCAACAGCAAAACATATATAGTCAACGTCTACCTAAATAAATGAATATATTTAGAGTATTGTCACTGCTTTATTTTACTGTCAGGCAGCCTTTTTCTGACAGGGAACCACTGTTATATAAGCCAAATATCACTCTCTCCAAACTAACCAAACTCCATGGGCGAAATCAGTAATTTTTCCTTGCAGAACATGGGAGTTGCTGGTCTACTGCTGCCTCGAACTGTTAGATTGTTTGGGTTGTTGTTTGACTTCAGTAAATCCGAACTATCCTTTTAAATCACCAAAGTTATACAATAACACAAACTAACTAACAGTAGTCCAGCAACTTCATTGCTGTGTGACGTAAAATTACTGATTTTGCCTGTAGAGTTTGGTTGGTTAGGACAGAGTGATATTTGACTTATATAACAGTGGTTTTCTGTCAGAAAAGGCTGTCTGATGGCAAAGTAGAGCGGTAAAAATATTCTAAACAAAGAGTTCACATAAACTGATATTGATTTTTTTTAGGCCAGCCTTTTTAAGTGGCTAAAATACATGTTGCTGCTAATACTCTCCGCAGCAGTACATTGCTTAGCTGGTTCTGCTTGGGGACGTGCCATCTAGCATCTACTGTAGGCGGCATACTGACTATCAGTGAACACCTCATACAGCCCCACTTCATGTAATCCAAATGATCCCTCAAGGGTTCCGTTTCATTCTGGTCAAACAGAGTCTGGATGCTGATATTGTGCATATTGTCTCACTGGAAAGGCTCTGCTATACTAAATGGAACAGGACCTTAATTAACAGCATTGGTAACACCTGTGTTTACCTTACTATTTATGATGAAATTATCATGATAATGACAATAACACAACGTGTATTTAGTGTATCTTGGCTCTTACTGATAGCCATCATGGACGGTGTCACTGATAGCGTTACCTGAGCAGGTGATCTCCAGGCTGGAATGGGAATACTTGGGCCACATTGATATATAGTCGCTCAGTGGAGATCCAGACTGAACACTGGAAGCTTTTATTTTCCATACAGGTCTTCCTATGTCACTGTCTACAATTTTTGCCGACACGGCGGATCCACAGTTCAGCTGTTCACACACTACAGCTGCTGTTCTCAGGCTCCAGCCAAACAAATAGTCATCCACTGGTTTCCAATCATTGTGGAGCTTCATTTCCAGTCCACCGGCACAGCGGGTGGCTCCTCCCATCAACCTGATATTAGCAGGTTCTGACCAAAGACACGAGAGTAAGCAACATAAAACACTCTGTTAATTATAGGAGCGAAACATGACTGCTCTTTTTCTATTTTTGTTATCTTCCATTTACCTGGTGAATTATTTTCTTCAGCCTGTAAGCCTGAGGGGGAAAAAGGTCAAAGAAGAAGGAATCATATAGAGCAGTAATACAATCTGATCAGGGCTCCACACAGAACAAGCTGCTATGGTATGGCAAGCACTGTTAGCACCATGGAGGTTTGTGGCCTTTTTTGGCATTGTTGCAGCCTAAAATGCCTGATTTTATGGCAGCAGCATTGTGATGCATGTTGTGAGTTTTTTTTCCAAGGCATTTTTGCAATAAACTTGCATGAGCAAGTGAGAAAAGCAAAAACAGAAACAAAAAGTTGCACAAAATTATAAAAATACAGAAGTGCACCAAGTATTAATAAAAACCAATAACAATGACAAACCTGTGTTCTTTTTGTTACCCATGACAAAATAAAAAAAACAAAAGTGCAAAAAAATAGCACATAATAAAACATTGAGCTGGTTCATTGAGATGCGGGGGACTGCTGTGATTGGTGGAACTTGTGGGAAGCTACGACGATTGGTCAAATTTGCAGAAAGGTTGCAGCAATTGGACAAAATTGCAAGGTTGCGCTAAAATCACAGGCATAATAAATTATACAGAAAGACTCAGACCTTGACTCAGAAATGATCTTATATTTAAATAGTGGAAACTGCTATTTTGAGTGTGTTTTAAGAAGCAATATTGGTGTGGAAAGAAATCTTTCCTGAGTCATATTTTGCCTTGGTTACATATGTGTCTGTGTTGTTTGGTCACACTGACACTTCCTGTGGAAGATTTGAATCTGCACAAGCTGTTTGCGACACTACAGCCTGACAGGACTAGCACAAATACAACCAAGAGATTATACATACTCATGTATGATAAAAACATGTTCTGCATGTAAATTGATGTCTTAATATGTTGCCAATGTTATTAAGTGCTATAAAATAAAATGTATAATGGCATCCATTACCTCACACATCGTTTTTCCTCCTGTGTTATTTATGCATGGAGGCTGCGCTGCTGAGGGTTCATATGAGTGTGATGAAACTCATCAACTTGTCAGGGTCAGTCATGTTATTTTTGTTGTTGTTGTTGTTTGTTTTTTTTTTAAATTTTAGGCACTGTGCACTTCAAATGCATTCAACAGTCCTCTGACCTCACACATTTTCTTGAACACAGCATTATTCAAGATAATAAAACTTATTAAACTACCTGTGTAGATAGTTACCAATCTAACCCTAATCCTAACCCCTCGCCATTTTAGTCCATATTAAATAAAAAAAATAAAATAAAATAAACAAAAAAATCAAGATATGAAAAGCTTTTTATTCAGGACTACATTAAATTTATTTCAGGTTACTTAAATTTCTTAATTCCACCTTTATTTATTTCAGTGGAATTACAATGTTGAATACATGTTGAATTATGAATTTATTTTTTCCTTTAAGATAGACTAAAATGGCGTTCCGTGTGTCATAAGATAGTCTCCCTAGGTCAAAAAGTTACTCAGTAAATCTGAGTTACTTGCATTAGTAACTGTAATGGTATTACTGTTTTGGAAATTGTACTTATTGCTGGATAAAGTAGAAATATTACAGTAATGGACAGAACTTTATGCACAAAACACAAACACACACACATTATTAACATAATGCATCATGTTACTTTGGCCTTAACCTAATTCCAACCTTCACCCTAAAGACTAAACATCTGAACCCTCTCACAGCACTTTGAAGAAGGAAAGGAAAGACCTGACACACACACACACACACACACACTCTTGTCTTTCTTGCTGGCAGCTGATAACTAATCTTAACCTTCATATATGTCCCACTTAACTTCTGCTTCTTGTCCTTCCCAGCTATTTCATTTAACACATAAGGTTAAAACACAATCTTACATACCGGAGCTCCACAGCAACGCGCACACAGTCAATATGTAATTCATATCCACTGACTTTGTCTCATCACTACAGCATCAGTCGGTGCCGTGTCTGGTTCTTTATGTTTGACACATCACCTCTGCCCTTCCCATCACATGTACTAATAGTATACTTTATCTCTTCAGTCAGGTTCCTGTGGTTTCTCTGTCACATCAGCCTACTCTTCATACTTCTGGCTAACTTCCTGTTACCAGGCAGACATTTCATCTCTACTTCTCTACGGATATCTCTAAAACTCACACCAAAACTACGTTATGTGTGCATTAATAGCACTACAGGCCAGGGGGGAAATATTTGCTTTTGATTTTGGGATGAACTACCCCTTGAATACGTCATATTTTCACACAGAGAGGCTCCATTTCATTATATGGACTGCATGTCAGATGAGTCAATACAAAATGGGCTACTACAAGTGAGTGATTTTAAAATACCAAATATCCTTTACGTGACAAATGAGTAAAAAACAAAACAAAACATCTATATTACTACATTTCAGATCATCGTGAATTACAGGTCAATGAGACGTCAACACAACATATGATTGTTTCTCTTACTTTTGGCTTTGTCACTAACACGACATCTTCAGTTGGGTGATCAGAGGTTAAAATGACAAACTGACATCTTAAGCTCCAATATTGCTCAATGTTCTAAAAGTCATATAAGATGAGCATATAGTTAATGGGCGTTGAGTGACGCTTATCTTAGTTTTGCTTTAAGTAACTTGCATGATTTGGCTAAGGTGATGCAACTCTGCAGGAGTGCAGTGATGGTGACAGAGTGTTGCTGCTTGCTATTAATAAGGTGCACAGGCTAATGAAGAGCGATACAAGCTATTGACTTACACGCTCACACCCATCATGTACTGCTAGAACATAACCCCTGATGGTAACACTTTGTATTATGTTGCTTGTAATAAGCGTTAGTTCATAGATAATAAGGCCCTTATAAGATGCTTTTTAACACATGGATAACTGTTAACAAGTATATAATAGAGGATTAATTAACCTCAATAAGCACTGTTCAAACTTAAGATCAGGTAGCCCAAAAATGCATAGTTAAGTGCATAATAAAGGATTAATTAACCTTAATAAGCATTGGTCACATTTTAAATAATAAACATGTTTATTATGATATTATTAACACTTACATAGTCTTATTAACACATATTAATGTTAATTAAGCATCTTATAAGGGCCTCATTACCTCTAACTACTACTAAATAACAATTATTACAAGCACCTTAATGTAAAGTGTTACCCCTCCAAATTTAATGGCCGATTTTAGTTCCTAAACTATGATGCATGTACACGTCACATTTTTGCAGACCAGTTTCATGTGCATACTGTGCAGCTGTAGAGTCTTAAATGTATTTTTCTTCTCCTCCAGTAGCCGTTGGATTCCACTCATTTAGGTATGAAATTTAGTTTTTGTCAACATTGTATTGTGATCTTATACACCATTTACAGGCTGACACAGGAGTGGATTTTACTCCTGTCCCATCCCACTCCCCCCCAAAACACCCCTGTCTCACCCCAATCCTAGAAGAATAACTCCAAGCCCAGTCGGTCACTAGGTGGCTGCAACCAGTCACCAGAGCAGGCAGGAGAGAGTGAGAACTTGTTCAAACTAAATGTTTATTCATATTAGTACTGCATATTTATATAGCTTATGTACCAGTGAGTAGAGCACACAAAGGAAATGTTGACTTTTAATTGTCAAACTACAACTGCATACTCACAACAGCTGTTTCACAGCTGTTAGCAGTGTCAGATGCATAAAACTGTTTGTTACAAAGAGTGGAATAAATTAGGAAAAATGAGAACAAATAAAACTGTAACTGACGTATTAAAATGCAACTTTCAGAGAGGACGGGTCAAGATGAAGAGGATTCAGTTTGGCAGGATGCAACAGTGTCCTCTGCTCTTTGCTCAGAGGCGACTAGCAGAACGAGCTCACAGGAGGTACCAGGCAGTGAAACCAGCAAGGATGGCCACCCAGACGGCCAGAGCCACCTGGCAGGGTGGATGTCTGAGAAGCATCACGGCTAACTGGCACGCGTGGCTGGGGTCTCCACTGGCAGCTGTGGAGAGGAATGAAAAAAGAGAGGAGGAGGTGAGAGGCGGAGAGCACACAGAAAGATTAAAAGAATGAGGCCACACAAAGCAGGACTGTCAACATGAACGAGTCATTTCATGGATTTTCAACCTGCTCTTTGTATCTACAACACTGCTTCCAAACCCCCACTAGGGGTCGCCAAAGCTTCACAGTGGGTTGTGAGGTATTCTTGATTTTACAGTAATGGGTGTAAATATATATTGATTATTATAAAAGATATATCATCTCTTAAATACCTAATCAGTCTTTACAACTGTTCTCATATTGACACCCAAGGTTTTAGTTTCTGCTTTCTCTGAAAGAAAATGATTTTTTTCTTTGGACAATCTCTAATTTTAGGTTGATAATGCGGGAGGTAACACCGCTCAGTGTAGCAGTAACAGCTGGCAGTCGGAGCTAACCAACTATGGGCAGCTGCTGTCTGGAGATACAAAGAAGTGCTGGAGCTTTGACAGCACATTTGTGGCCCTTTTTGTGTGTTTGTGTGTGTGTCTGTCTGTCTGTAAGGAAGCATTAGTACAGCTGTAGCCTTGCTGTTTTGCACAACAGGCCGGTGGAGCTTCTATATCCCACAAAAGCGTCAAAAAGTAAAAATACCGAGGCCAGCTTGCACCAACAAGGGCTCATGTTTAAGCCCAATTAAATCATAGTTTTACTTTACTTTACTTTTTAAATTATGTTGCACCAAACTTTTAAACTACCATAAAACTGAGAGCGATTAAATTTAAATTTCTCTTTTTAAACTAAGATTAAATTTAATTCTGGTGCAACAAAACTTTAAAAACTATCCACAGATGATCCAGTATTAACTTTAAACTTACATTTGAAAAAGTTAAGGGAGTTAAGGGACTCACCCCAACTGACTTTGATTTTTTAACGTCTCTTTGCGTCTCTTCTTTCATTCCCTGTAGTTGATTATTCTGCCAAAAAGTTTTTCTCAAGGGGGGAAATTCAACCTTCTTTGCCAAGCCATCATGAGTAGGCCAACTATTTTTTTGCAAGGTACTAAAAAACATAACGTTGTCTTAACGTCTTAGCTAGCTAGCAAGCGATGTAACATTTAGTGAACGTTAGCTTGGTAACAATACAACATTTTGTTAAGGAATAGTTAAGGGTTTTCCCATCTTTTATACTAAGTAAGTCCTTAGAAATTTGTTTTATTTACTTATTTATTTTAATGCAGGTAAGCAAGCATCACAGTAGTGATTAAATCCTATTTAATTTTGGTTTACATCACTAAACTTGGATTTATTAAACTGAAATTAGTTTTTAATTGTGCAACAGTGCTTGATTAATTTTAAATCTGGATTTACTAAATTTAAAACTAGATTTACTAAACTATGATTAGAATTACTGCTATATTAAATCAATCTTTGCTGGTGCAACCAAGTCTAAGTTGAAGGGTTAGCAAAAAAAAGTGTAATCTCCAGTGAATGATAGGTCTCCATCAGACAATATATTTGTAAGTGATTGCTGTTTCACGCTCTCTGACTCAAGAGCAGGGGCTGGGGGAGGAGGGCTGCCCAACTCTTGATTAGAGGGCATTAACCTGCTTGTTTATGTACATTTAATAACATAGATTCCCCCCAAATAGCTCTATGGCTCTATCTCACCCTTGAAAGATTTAGGATCATTTAAAACAGTAAGTGGCAGCTGTTGCCATTTTTAACCCACGAAATGCAGATTTTTAGAAATTTGTTATAAAATGCCAGTATTAACACCAACATTGATGTGTTTGGTCCCACTACAGTGATTTAATTTAATTTACAGCTCCAAAACATGTTTAGGTTTGCACTACCTGTTCGAATATAGTGGAAAATAAGTATCTATCCTATCATCTCAAAAATACACTGTTGGGGATTCAGTCTATAATATATGTATTTCTTTATGTTTTTCTTTTTTTTTCTAGTATAAATAATTTTTAGGAGTGTCTGATGTCTTACCCATTTTTGCTGCATAGTAGGGGCACTTGTTGATATCACCTCCCTCCATGATCTCTGCATGACTGTGTCCAAAACCTTCGGCCTGGACCTCTTCTTTGATGGTCTTCCCAATCTCTTCGAGCTCTGTGAATACCTGTTTTCACAATAAAAGTAGGTTTTTGTCATGACTAACCTTTGTCTCCCCCACTCCTTAAAAATTGTGCCTTATTGCCTTCTTTTCTCCATCATGTTTCCCTATCGTGATGATTTCCGTAAACATCTGTTGTCAGAACTCTCCCAACCTATCCTTTCTGCTCTCTCACCATCATGTTAAAGCCAAAGGCGCGGTTGGACTCGTCCACAATCCTGTCTTTGGTCTCGGCATCCAGCTCCAGCTCGTTCATCCTGCTTCGGTAAAGCTGCTTGAAGCCCTTGTGACTGTGGATACCCTCAAACTGGTAGAAGTTGAGACCCTCGCCTGTGTAGGGGAGCTTCAGTGCCCTCTGGGCCACTTTCTTGAGGATCTGTCCGCCTGAGAGGTCACCCATGTAGCGGGTGTAGGAGTGGGCCACCAGCAACACCGGGTCCTCCTCTCCCACCTCGTGGATGCGGTCCACGTAAGGCTTGGTGCCTGGAGAGACGCTGATCTATGAGAGAGAACACATGATGAAAATCAGTGGGGCTTTGCAGTTATGTCAAATAAAACTTAGAGGGCGACCCCATCTGCATTTTAATTCACTGATGGCCCCCCTTTTCCCTCCCCTGACCAAGAGAGTTTATATGTAATAACACTACTAGGAAGCTACAGAGTAACATAAAAACCTCAAAGCCCAGCCCCCTAAAATAATGCCCTTTAAAGTCAGACTATTTCATGTTTGAATTTCAGGCCCGAGGTGATTAATGGTCCAGAAAAGGCCAGCTATGCCTGAGCCTCCACCTTGTAACCTTTAAATCCCGAGACTGACATGCAGCGCCTGTGAGCGCTCTGCTGACCTGGCTCTCCCAGTCCTCTCCATAGAAGTACTCGAGGTCTCGGGCGAGGGCTTCGCGCCGGTGCAGCTCTGCAGGGAAATAGATTGGGGCGATGTGAGGGTGGTCTCTGTTCTTCTCAATCTCCTCCTCCATGGCCGAGTAGACGAAGTATAGAGCCGCTGTACCTCTCTGGCAACAGAGGCAGAGACAGACAGAAAGTAGGACAGACGCATAGATTGACTAGTAACTACAATGTCTGATTTAAAATTTCTTTAGGGGCAAATTGGTGATTCGTGGCTTTAATGTTTAAATTGTTGGTGTTTCACAAGTGGCATTTAGCAAATATTTTTGGCAATACAGTTTAAGATCAGAGATAAAATTATTGATCCTCGACAGAGTACAAAGATGGAAAGAAAGGGTAGTCCAAGAGCAAAACATGAATAAATAAATTAATTTATTGTTAGTAAAACACTAGATGACTAGCTATCTAAAGTTTGATGTAGCTATCAGATGTAAGTCGCTAACTAATGATGGATGCAGATTAGCTAGCTAGTTAATTAGTGTTTTACCGTCATTAGCTATGTGATGTAACTAGCCAGCTAATGGTGCATGCAGGTTAACGAGCTAGCTCATTAGCATTTTACTATCATTAGATCACCTAACTTAAAGTCCCCCACCAATATCTCTTAACCAATCTTCAAAATGTGGTTCCAAAAGAGGCAGAATTTAGGAAAAGTCAATTTCTTAATGACTACAGGATCATGATTATGTCATTTGATCCCATAGATAGAAACAGCTAATTTTACATAGCCTCAGACTACACCAAATGCAGAAAAGAAGGTCTGTCCTAAAGCATTTATTGATTTCTGACTCTGGGAAAGTGGAAAAAAACAATAAAACTTTCCCCAAACTACAACTAATATCTCTGACCTACCTCTTTAACCTGCTCACACACATTCAGGCTATTCTATAAGATCTCCTTTTGATAACTAATGCAATAACTAACCGAAACTGTCCGCAGCCCCCTGTGGAGGCCTGCCTCCCACAGTGAAAACCTCTGTACTAATAGACATTTTTGCCAACATGATCAGCAGTTGCACTTATTATGTGTAACAACATTAGAAGACGCTTTGGAAGACAACCATAAACAGCTCCTTCTTGATGCGGCCTCTGAGGAAATCTTTAACAAACTGGCAGTTCTCCGCTCTGTCATGGGACTCCTTGGTCCCTTCAGCCAACATCTCAGACAGGTCAGTTGGGCTTAGTGGAACAGAGAGGAAGAGGGGGACACACATGAACATTTGTGACATTTGACTGGTGTTAAAATTATTCCTACAATGTGCCAGTGCCAGACCTCCATACCTAAGAACTTCATCATCATCATCCAGAATAATTCTTGCCCCTCCGTTTATTACACCGTTGGGTTTGGGCTCTGATATCACCTTGGTTTCCATTCTGCTGGCTGTCTCACAATGTTTAACCTTAAGACAGCAGGAGAGAGACAAAGATGAAACAATCAAGTGTGATACATATATGATGATATGATATGGGAAGAGTGACATGAGACACTGAGTGACCTGCGCAGAGAGATTCTCGTTTATTTATGCAATAGTAATTTGTGTCACTTCAAATTAAGAATGAAAAAGCTGGAAATTATTAGAATCTTAAGATACATACTTTTATTATTGTAAGTTAAATACGCGGCGATGATAACTCCACACTGACTAAACCTTGCAGATATCTGCCAGCCCCCATATAAGCGGAGAATATTTCAATTAAATGTATTTAAAATATGTATTTTTAAAAAAAAAAAAAAAAAAAAAAAAAAAAAAAAAAAA